>JAYRBW010070484.1:0-26804 GCA_036023295.1 Invenusta paracnida | reverse complement strand
TTTGTTTTTGGCCCCTTGCGGCTGCCATAGTCAAAATTAATTTTAAAGTAAATAATCAAATACAAAATGTGGTGAAGTAGGCATTATGCTAAAAATATTTCAGTGAAATTAGTTTTCTTGGTTATTTGTAGGTAAAACTAGAAACGATACGTGTGCATACATATTTGATAAAAATCGGACAATATTGAAAAAAGAAATTGTTATAAAGCATAAATATAGAATATGACTCTACCAAATATTTCTTTAATGGAATTAATAAGGAAAAAACTTTAATAAAAATATAATTACTGTGACCTTTCTTTATATAGTAATTGAATAATACACATCATAAAATGTGTTTGCTTTTTGTTAATGAAGAAGTTTGAAAGCTCAAGAATATTTTATTCAGCAGTATGTGAGAATAGTCGGAAATTAATATGAACAATTGGAATAAATTACATTCAATAATAATAATAAACTAGCAATAAATTATAAATTAAATTATTGTTAATAACATTATTGCAATTTATAAAAACAATCCATAACTAGGTCTATATAGCTGTATGCTTATAATATAATTGCCTACTAAAACTGTTATTTTTGGTGATAAAATTTGTTTTCTCGATCGCCAAAGATATTATATTCTATTTTTTTTCATTCCTTGATAAACAACAAGCAAATTAGAGGATATTGGCTGCAATTCTACTTTCGTAATGTATGACACACTTATAAAAATAATTAATATAGAATGAGAACCCCAATTTCAGTTAACAAAAAAAATTTAACAAGACAAGCAAATTTAGGTAAATTGATATCACTACTAATGTATTTTATATATATATGCAACAAAAGTAGGCGTATGATACACATTTACACCGAACAAATTAAATAAAAGCAACAGCTTTTAATAATCTATGGCTGATAAGTCATACACATAGTACAAAATTGAAATCACACATAGTAATACACGCAGAGAAAGAGAGAAAGTTAACTATTACAGTTAAAGAATAGATCACACAGCTTCACTAAGCCGTGTTGATAAATGCCGATATGGATGGAGCTTTTTAATGCTTATAGCGTCATTTCCAGATTATATAATACTCTATACTTTGTACAGGGCTGCAGTAATATGGTAAATTGTTCAAGACTACTTGTCAGTGAAATTAGTTGTATTTATACACGTACTTTATATGGTCTTTATAATGATTAAATAAATACATTAATAACTGTCGATATTGTTATTTGTAGCGGTTGTAAAGTACTTAAATAGCAAAAGTGAAAATAAAGAAAAGATAAGGTCAAAATATTACTGAGATTATAAACATAAACTATAGTACTGAAGATGAATGTAATCTTTACTATATGAATATAGAATACAAATGGAACAGAGCTAAGAGACCGTTAAATGTTATATACAAAGACAATAGGCCAGCATGGGGTTAAGGAGAAGGGGTGATGTGGACACTAGTGGGTTTGTTTAGTAGAATATCACATAACATGAGAGAATAATCCAGTTTAGAATAAGAGGTCACAGAATACAACCTCCGAAATTATTAAAATAATAAAACTGGCCATTGATAAAATGAGAAACTGTACAAAGATAATAATAGAAGAGAAATATTCCTTTATTCACAAGGGATTATCAAATGTTTTTCTTTTTTCATCTTTCCATACATAATCTGTTAGTAAATTTTAAAACAAAATAAATACAAATAAAACAATATAGAGGGATACAACAATCCACTACTTAAAATTTAATGAGTAACATGATATTTTTATTATAATAAATACCTAGTGGCTTATACAATAAATTTTTCTTTAGTTATACAATCAGAATATCCACTTAAGAAGTACTGGACTTGATGATATATATATACAAGGCGTAAAATTGCACACAGAATAAAATTGCAAAGGAACAACTTACACAGATGATATTATGAACAGATAGACAGGACGCTGAAAATAACATAAAACAAAAAAAATTTAATAATATATACAGGTAATTAATTCACGATTGCAGTATGCTGGCTTAATACACTGACTATTCCTGTTTGAGAAACCAGGACTTAACAAAGTGGGGACTGAATTGCACAGACCAGTTAAATTCAATACAAAGGCACCAGAATTGCCCAAATTAAGAATTGTATCTGCATGATGTACCAGTATGATTATTATTTATCATAATATGAAGAGACGAGAGAGTGAGAGTGGCATACATAGCAGTATTATATCACAAGTTATATTGAAGCTAGGTTAGCTATTGGATCGGTTAAACATAGAAGAATTCCTCGTATAGATTAGGGGAGATTATGCATCGGGAAGCCAGAACGGTGGTCCGTTTGAGTGAATCCCGGATAATGCACCCCTGGAGTGACTCCTCCACTGCTACTTCCAGTACTACTTACACCTGACCCCTGATGAGCGGGCATTGGCATGGGATTGGAGGAGACAGAACCGGGTCGCGAACCTAGACCAATCAGATCAGGAACTGGGGAGCCGGTGCTAAGACCAACCTGGGAGCCACTTGGATTTCCACCACCAACTGAATTATAGCTCTGGAACATGTGCGCCAACTGGAGACCCGCGTGACCTAAAGAAAACAAGTGTGTACAATAAATAAATATGTTATTAAATTACCAATTAAAAGTAGTAAAAAATCTGAAACTTCAAACATCTACAAAAAATAAATTTCGTTAACTGTATCACTTCTGATGGATGTTACTTGGGCGAAAAATGCCTGATAACAACAAAAATAATTTTTCAATTAAAAATTTTTATGCGTCAATTTCGTTATGAGACGAAAAACACATATTTGGACCATTTCGAAAGTGGGAATTATTATAGTATGTATTTGACTTTTGTTTCGTAGAATATTTTGATAGTAATAAAAATTTTCCAACAAATAGTTGGTTATGGTGCAAAGTAAGATTTTTGTTTGTGTAGTCAATTTTACGGAAGGAGGTCCACTGCGTCTGTCAAAACCGAGAAATTTCGCAAGTCTCTGAAAAAGTTTATTCGTAATATGAACCTTTGGTTTTATTATTTATTTATTTAACTGTAAAACTATATTCAGTTTAAAGAAAGAAATTGAGGCTCCACGACACTGAATTAAATTTATAATGCCTGTAATTTATAATTCAGTGTCGTGGAGCCTCAATTTCTTTCTTTATATTATGCCGACACAAAATATTTACCAAATTATATTCAGTTTGTTAATTTATGGAACGCAATATGTATAACAGAAATTGGCAATCTTCGACAAGGACCTCCAGATGACGTTCGTTACAGATGCCCTGCGCAGGAGATTTCTTCGCTACAACATAGATGTGGACGCTTCTCGGTCAACCAAGTCACCTTCACAAGTGAGACCTCGAGGACTGCTTGTACTCGGTACTGGCAATGATCTGGGATATGGTGTCCTGGATTTTCAAAGCAGCTTCGTTTATCACAAAGGCACTTCGATTTTTACTTTATTTGGAGTTGTTCGTTGGAATTATATTAATGATGCCCGAATTAAAAAATGATATACTGAATATTTCTATTTTTTGAATGACATAACGAGTAAATTAAAACGTGTTCTCTTTTAATTCAAAGTCTATATATGTAAATCTAAAATAATTAAGAAAGGCACCGAATATAATTATCTATCTACCTTGTTTGTAACTTTATGATATCGCACCAATAGCAAGCTAGATGTAAACTAAATAATCAATGCTAGGAAAAATAATCGATACACTTATTCTCGCAGAGCGAGTTATAACATTGTTATTTAATATATCTAGTTCAAATGTGATATCCGTTACTATGTCATTAAAATTTTAAGGAGCACGCTGATAAAAACTATATAGCAGTGACATAAGCCGACTTGCGTCAATATGTTATATATAAATATTGGCCAAGATGATTTGCGTCAAAATAATGATCTCTTATAACTCAAAATCTATTTCGATTTTAGTTGTAATATTAAGGAATAGTATAGACACCATATTTATATGTATCATTAATTTAATTACAAAATGTCATTTTTGTAAAAAATTGACTTACGTCAGTATGTTATGTACCCGACGAATTATTAAACAAATTTAAATAAAAAATTATATATTTTAAAGCTTTATCTTGCTGCTTTATTGAACTTTTATTCGATAACTTCAGTACGACGATTAAAATATCTTCATAACAATTATCACTTTTTAAGAATAAAATGATACTGTCGGTAAAATTTTTTTTTTAAACAAGTTTATCATACATCATTTAAATGCTAGATATTAGCTTCCAGTAATAATTTACTGAATAGTATATTGAAATGTTTTAGTTTTATTTTAATTATATTAAAAATTCAAAAAGATAATTTTGTGCCACTACATTATTTGAAATTGTTGTGTTAAGATTTAATTAACTTATATATTACGTAGTGTACAGATATAATTACAGATAATTGTAAATTTAAAATCCTAAAATGGGATATTTTTATTTTAAAAGAAGTATGAAATATATTATCTAGTTACTATCGTGAGCTCCGACAGTCTAAATGTGGAATTACTATATTGTATTTGTTTGAAAAAGTTTTGAAATTTTTAAGGGGAACCAAAACTATTTCTGATTTTATCCAAAAAGATGATTTTGCTATATATAAAACCAAAAGGAAGAATGGTAATATTTATTAAAGTATAATATTTATATCTACCTGAATAGTCGGGGTATCCAGCCATAGAGGAGCTATGTCCAGAGTAGATATCCCAAGGGCCATTACTACCAGTGGGGTAACCGCTCTGGTGGTGCGGATGACTTGTAACGGGACTCGAAAAATTCCTCGTTAACGATGAGTAGAATGCAGCAGTTGAGTCGGCTGTTTGGAGGCTGGCGTATGGATTACGTGGCTGACTGATTAGCATGTCGCAGTAGGCTTTCATCTGCTGAAGATCTAGGCCAGCAGCCGCGGCATAGGGAGTCAGTGAGGCCGCAGTATGATGGTGTTGCTGGTTGTACATGCCCGCCCAGTTGGGATAGTTGACTGAAGATGCAGTGTTCGAGGGGGGTGAAGCAGGCGGGCTGCCCAATTTCTCTTGGTTACCACGTAGACATTGTTGTTTTGCAGGCTTACTACCACTTCTATTTCCCTACTTGCTGTTGTTATGATGTTGGTGGTGATTACTGAGGGATTGGTGTTGGTGATGGTGCTTCAGAGATGTGTGAATATCCGGAAGAGTGTCTTCTATACTCTGTTCAGGAAGACGAAGAAGCTCCTGTTGCGTTTGTGGCGTGTGTTGTTGGCTACCAGGACAGGGCGGTTGATGGCAGCTGGATGTGGGTCTCGACAGTACGACGTCCTCACTGCGGGATACACTCTGATTTGAGGCTGGCTGATGATAGCTATTGTACTGGTGTTGGCTACTGTTGCTCATTGGGGCACTCACACTATTAGGGCTGGAGTGATGGTAGTAGGGCTGCTTCGTGTCCGATGTGCCTCCGACACCTGATAAAATTTGGTGGAAAATCAGTAAGAATGATATTGTATAATCTTACATGCTAAAATATAGTTTTAAATATGTTGGTGGGATATCAATAATAATATTTGTCGGTATGTAAACGATCTATATTGACTATGAATAAATAATAAAATTGTAATTTAAAAGAGGATCGGAAGTATAGAATCGATATTAAAAATGTTAAATACAAGACTAGTGTCAATAAAACTGAAAAATTCTTCATTTTACTTTCTTAAAAGATAATTAAATAGTGAAAGTCAAATTAAGTATTACTAGATATTTATATGTCAAATTATAACACTCATTTTATTTTATCAAAACATAGATAGCAGTTATATTATTCAATTTGAACTTCTAAAGCTACTGGTTTACTAAAATGAAGAGAATCGATCGGCTTACTCATTGGCTGCTTAATTGGCGATCGCATCATTTTGTCCTGCTGTGGGTAGTGAGGGGTGTGCCCACCTGCTTGAGATCGCAAGGCTGAACTGTGGTGTCGCTCAGGTGTTGTACCGGCTGACTGATTGTTCATACTGTTTGGTTGGCCAAGACTCGAAGGCGGCGAAACGAGATCAGCAACTGGGGTAGAACCTGCCACCGTGTGGTTATTAGGAAGTTCTAATTCGATCTCACGAGAACTGCTAAAAGCAAAGAATAAGGTATCAAAGCTACTTAAGATGAAAATAAAAAGTTGTGTTCAAAATTTCAAAAATAATATATTTTCATAAATTTCCGTTGAAGATATTCCTATTATCTTGTCCCTATCCGTTTTTAATATAACGTTATAAAGCGTTATTTATATAATCAAAATAGTAATAAATTCCAGAAATCACATAGGTTAAAAACAACATTTATAACTCAGAGTCTCAGATACAAAGGGGCACTCACTTGGACTGTGGTGTAGTTGCAGGTTTGCTGTAGACGCAGCTAGCAGTTGCAGTCCACCCTGTAGTCTTACAGTTGTTCAGTTGCTGCTGCCTATCTGTTAATTGTTGTTGTTGGCTGTTACTATGACAACCAGACAGGGATGGTGGCGTGACATCTTGAATGGGTGTCGGTGGCTGCTTCACAGGGGAGGTGGAGCAGGGTTGTGGAGGGAAATGACAGGTAACCTGATTCAAAAGGTAAAAAATAGGTAGATTAATGCGATATATTTATCGTATACGTGGGAAATATAAAACAAATAATATAATTTTTATATGAGTAATAGAGAATGGAATATTTTTAATATTCAGTTAAGACATTTTTTACTTGATAGAAAATAGAAGTTATGAAAATGAACTACAGGCTTTTGTGTTAAATTTTAGTCAAATTATATTGATAATAAAATTAATACTAAAAATTATACAATAATTGAATATAATCACAGCAATTGTTATTCTAAAAGGAAATCTATTTTACAGTAGCTGTTTATTATTTTACTAGAAAAAATACTAATATAGTACATAAGTAGTACATAATAACTTGTTTTCAGAAACATTCTTTATTTAAATAGAATGAATAGATTTTTATATTGTACTAAAAAATGATTGTTCTTCGTTATTGATTATTTAAATCACCCGAAGGTCAAGATTTACAGATGTATAAAAGTTACTAAATATACTTATATATATATATATTAAAAGTTATAAGTAAACCACAGAATTATAAAATACAACGTTAGCATAATAGGATAATATCATTCTAATAAATTAAATAACAAATGAAAAAGATTGGTAATTGCAAAATCAACGAGCGTAAAAGTGAGAAGTAACATACATCAGGGAGATCAGATGGAGAATCATCGTCCTCCTCATTGTCAGCAAATCGACGCTTCTTTGGTGGAGAAATGCTGCTACTCAGAGTGAGATTGTGCTGTCCAGTGGCATCTCCTTCCAGTCCCATTACATTCCCATCTACACCACCGGACGTAGTAGTAGATCCCTCGTGCACTTGTTGATGTCTGTGATGCCGCTTCCGTCTCCCCTTCCCTGAGTAGCCAATACCATCATCAAGTGCGCCACCCTCTTCAAATTCTCCACCATCTGGGTTTCCACGACGATGTCTCGATCTATGCTTTCGACTTTGACTCCGGTTTTTTAGTCGCTCTACATCCGCCTGGTTGTCGTCGACAAAAACTTCCGCCTCTCCAGCTTCAAGAAATTCAAATCTGGGTGGCACAGGCTCTATCACCGGTTCTACTGGTGGACAACTGTTGATCACCTCTTGGGGTGGACTGGGCGAGGAGGTACTTGGTTCCTCACAAATGTCTCCCGTCTCAACGTGATAGGTGTTGTGCTCCTGACGGTTGAGTTTGAAGCGCATCTTGAGCGGCGGTCCTGTCATGATAGCCGGCGAGTCCACCACGACGCAACTTGTAGGCTCCTCTACAACTTCACTGACCGTTAAAGCAGGTGGGGCTGTGTGTTGTTGTGGTGGTGGCAGCGAGGAAAGGGGAGGAGAAACCGGGGTGGAAGTCGGCAATGGACGAATCTTGGGTGGCCGGCCACGCTTACGCTTGGGTAGGAGTTGAACTGGAGGTGGCATACCCGGGGGAAGATTGGAGAGGGGATTGTTCGTTGGCGTAGACGTGGGGGAGGGCTCTGTGGTCTTTGCACGGCGAGCTGACACAGCCTTTCCAAAGTGGAGAAATTTATTCTGAAAATTATTATAATGAAATAGAGAACATGAAAAAAGTGGATTTGCTAATAAATAGTTTCTAGAACAAGGATTACCTCATAAAAAATAGAATTTACACAAAAACAAAGCAATGATGTCTGTAATCACTTTCTTATTACTTGCTAATGTTTAATTATAATGGAAAAATATACATAAATAACCTAACATATTTCATTAAATTAATAATTATTTTATATACATATTATACCCTAAAATCAATTGTTATATAAAATGATACGAAACAAAAACGACCGCGTCGAATAAAGAAAGCCAAGAAACGAGCTCCTTAAAAGCAAAAGTTAAAATCATATTGATGATATGTAGTACAGCTATTAAAAAATAAATAAAACGGTCGCCAACATTTAATTGATACAATGCTTGCTGTTAAAAATATTCGATTGCGAAGAATGTTGTCTTAAAGTTTTCGTTCAAATATATTTATGAATTTCACCCTATATATATGTATATCTATGTTACTCTATGATTTGTGCATTTATATAATAATATAACACTTGAATATATTATATATACATTGAACAATATAGCAATATAACAATTAAATTTTGGGATCCTTTTTATTTCTTACATATTTACATATCAATCAATATCAATTTAACTTTTGCGAAGCTCTCTTTTAGGTTGCATTTTTGTTTTGAATGTAATAAAAACGCATTTCATCAAAATTGACAATTTTAAAAAGTACCTGAACATTTTTTAAACGGGCAATTTAGATGCATTTTGTGTTTTTGAGCTTGACAATTGCGCTAATATAAAAAATGAGCTTTTTGGTGCACTCTACCTAATTTATTAACGGTTAATGATAGGTCTATTCTCATTAGCATTAATGTCTAGAGCTACCAACCTCTCTCTTAAGCTAACTGCTGACGCTCTTGACTTGACGATGCTACCACATTATTCTATATTTCATCGGCCCTACTTCGACTTCATCTAAATAAACGCTCTAAATCATACCGAACAGTATGAAACTTCAGATAGTATAGCGTATTAAAAAACAAAACAAAATCTAACCGAAAATAAAATAGAACTTACCACTTGTGCATAATTGCTCCTGCGATCTTCTTTACATGTCGAAAAAATCTTTTTGTTCGCGAGTCCAGCCGCACTTCGTGCTTTTTTTGGCAGGAAGGAAGTGTGCGAAGAAGACTGACGAGGAATTGTGAGCGATAACTTTGGCACCATAGGAGGCGGTGCAACTAACTGTGAGATCTTCTCCTCTGTTTTTGCAATTACCACCGTCTGAACAGACTCGTCAGCACAACTAGAAAAGGGTTGTTCTGCTGGAGAAGAGCTAACATTCTTGGAAATATCCGTCGAAATTTCGTCATGAACGAAAGAAGCTGCTGCGGCTGCCGCTTTGCGTTGTTCGCGATGACGCTTATTGCGTCGAGATTTTGACTTAAGTCGCTTAATCTTGAGTGGTGGTATAGGCGCAACAGTGGGCTCGGGTTCTAGTAAACAGTCCTGAGTTAACTCAGGTGGAAATAGAGGTGATGTTGGTTGCTGAAAGTTAGTGGTCTCATCCTCTGGGGTCGTGGGAGCAGGTTGCGGAAGTGCAGCAGGTGTACAGGGTAAATCGTCAGTTTCTACCACCAAATTAAGTGGTTCCGGAGATAAGTCTTCCATACCGACATCGATGTCAGAGTCATCTTTCTCTGGTTCTTCTGTAATTCTATTAACAAGTGCGTTCTTGGATTCTAAGCATGCCATACTATCTTTTTTCGTAGAGCTGTCCTCTACTTTCTCTACGACCTTTTCCAATAATTCTGACGAAATACGTTTATCATTATTTTCTTTGCTAATTTCTTCTAAGATAATCAATTCTGGAGATATATCTACGGTTGCTAAAATGGGTTTCATTGATTCGCCTTCTATTTCCGACGAGTTGTTATCTTCATTCGCAGATAATGATACTTCTGGTTCATCTTGAAATTCTGTATCAAGGCTCACATTTACATCATTATCTTCTGATGACATGATGGATGTCCGAACTGGAGTCTTACGCATAAATAAAGGAGGCCTTCCTCTTCGCTTCTTTTTCTTATTTTCTTTCCGTTGGAAAGGTGGCCTCGATTTATTAGCTATAACAGTCGCCTTTCGCAATTCTTCCAAATTCGAAAAGAGTGGTTTCATTGGGCTTTCAACGCGAGTACCTTTATGGTTGTACCAAGTACCAGAGGCGACAGATTTTTTAACGGATTCTAAAATTGAATTTGGAGTGATGTCACCAAATGTAGGTAACGAATCGGCGAGCTTACCAAATGAGGGTTCTTCTTCAGATGTTTGTTTCGTAGAACATGTTATGCCAAAGGACGGAAAAAGTTGACTGGAAGAAAATAATGGACTTGTTTCTGGTAAACATTTCTGCTCAAAAATTGAAAATGACAACATTGCTTTGGAAGAATCTCCTGGTGATGATTCACAAGGAGGGGTTTCTTTCGATGATATTACTGAACTCGTGGAGGTGGGGATTTCATTTACACAAATGGGAGCCTCATCTACTGGAGGCTTGGAATCAAGATCAGTGTGTTCTGGAGAATGAGATTTTGAAAGTTGAGGTGGTGCTTTTTTCCTTCGGAGTGAGAGTTGTTTTGATTTTCGACGCCTACCTCGACCTGCTTTCTGTTTCATTGGCAGAGGAACTAAATCAGTTTCCGAGGATATTTCTGGTTGTTCAAGTGTAACTTCTGAAGTTTGTAGAGAAATCGGGCTTTTAATATTTTCAGGTGATAAAACAGGAACAGATTTAGAATCTTCCGGAGATAATAATGGTATAGATTTGGTTGAGGGATCGACGTCATTAAACGCCGGGACATCCGGTGTAACAAGCAGTCCTGTCTTGCTGTTACTACACTGACTAGATCTTCTTCGACCACGTCGAGGAGAAACTCTTTTCTGTGGAGGAGATGGCGTCACACAAAATACGGTATCAACTTTGAGTTGGTCCCAAGAGGAAATTTTGTCTTTACTACTGACGATTGGAGAAAACAAACTATCGAGATTCGAATGATTATCGTTAGCCGCTGGTAATTGTTCTGATGGAACGTCAGGAGTAATAAGATTACTGTCAGAAGCTGTGCCACTTTTCTGGGTTGATCTTCTTCGCATATTTCTTCTAGGGGTTGGTGGAGAAACGGGAGTACAGGTGTCAACCTTTAATTGACCCCAAGCTTGATCAGAATCGACTGCCGGTTCTGTTATAACCTCCTCATCCATTAGTGACTGTGAAGTGTGACCGGAAACTTCACTGACACCTGTCTCCATAGCTCCGGAGGTTGTGTTATTAGAAGACGAGATAGAATCATCAGGAAGACCCGAAGATCTCCTTTGATAGGAACGAAGAACTCTATCAAGATTATCCCAATTACGTTTTGTACCTTCGCTGTTTTTTATTGGTGAGACTATTGATTCATCAGATAGTAAAAGTACATCACTTGTTACTGGTTCAACGACAGTCTCTTCTACAATATGTTCTTCTGATGCTCTAGTCTCCTCAATTGAGTGAGCTTCAGTATTTTCAGTTTGTGGTTCTGATTCTTGAGATATTATTTCGTGGAATGCTTCTTCTTGATATGTACCACAATTTCTATCCTCTCCGTTTTTTGAATAAGCTAGGTCCATAATGCAGTTTTCATTATGTTCAGATATGATACTGGATATTTGTATATTGCAATTTTTATTAACTTTTGTTGGTATATCAGAGCTTTTTGATATATCTTCTAACTTATCATCAAATTTTAAGATAGAAATTGCTTCTAAATTTGAATGAGAAACATTTCCGGTTTCTGTAACGTCTGCGGATATATCGTTAGAAGTGTCCCTTTGTTTTGTAGAAAATAACTGCGATATTTCTAAATATGAATTTGATTGACTCTCAATTATATTACTTCCAATAATATCACATACAATTGTTTCTGCGGCCGCAGCGGCCTCGTCTAATGGTGAATTCTGAGGCTCTACTGTTTGAACTTTCAACTGGTCAGTAAAATTATTTGAAATTTTGACTTCATCAGTAGATACCATTTCGACAGAAATATCAACCTCATTATTGATCTCAGTTACAATTTCATCTTGAAAAGACTCGTTTGTTTTTACCACAGTCTTCAATTCATCAATTGGTTGAACATCACAAAGCGATGTCAAAGCTTCGGCTGACATGGACTCCTTATTTAAGCTTTCGTTATTGGTTATAGGCCAATCAGGATTTACTATTTTTTCTATTTCAGGATTACCTGTTGTTTCTATTGGTTCAGATGCTTTTGGAATCATTTGATCAACATCAGAATGTTTAGGTGAAAATGACGGTTCCAGTGAACGTAAAAAATCGTCATCATTCAATTCATCATGTTGATGTTGCTCAGAATTTATTTCTGTTTCTTTAGAAGTGGCATTGGAATCATCAATCTGATGAGCCATGTTAATATCATTGCTGTGAGCGATTGAACTGGCTTGTGCTTCTTGAAGTTGTGAGCGAAGAAATTGCTCCATTTCTTCGACAGAATCATCAATTTTATAAAGTGATATATCCTGGGGTGGTGGTTGAGTTTTACTCATAGGCGGTGGTTCTGTTGACAAAATAACAGCTGAAATTGTATTTTCTGGTTGATTAGTTTCCACTTCGTCCGAACACGACGAAACCGTTGGAGTGGGATTTACATCCACTAATAAAGATGCCGACTGCTGTGGATCCATATGTTCCACAGATTTTTCTTGCAGGCCCATACTAGAACATGAATCTGGAATTGTTGCCATATCTGATAGAATAACACTAGTTAAAGATTCAGCAGTCGGAGTTAAATCGACAACATCCACGTGGTACATAGATCGGTTCTCATGTGGTATTTGCTCTGTAGTTTTTGGTCCATTCTCAGAAAATGGTTGAATAATAACATCATCAATGTTTGTTTCAACTAAATGGGTCGAAGGCTGTGGTTTGGATTGAAAGCTTGTTCCACCTAAAGCAGTACTCAAGGATGCGTCGAACGTACCTTCTTCCACAGGACCAATCGGCTGTTTTAAATTATTCTTAGATTTTTTACTTGCGGGCGCTCGTTTACGAGATGGTGCAGGTTTCTTAGGCTGAGGTTCACCAGTTTCAGTAATGTTCTTAGCTGTGGATTTTTTTGACGAACGTTTATTGGGAGTAGTTGTCGTAGCTGGAGGAGCAGCAATTGGTTCAGGTTCAGGAAAGGGAACTTGCATAGATGTAGAATTGTACATGTCGTTGCCTTCCCCGCCAGACACAGACTTTTCAACACTACAGAGGAAACTGTCAAGTGGATTTTCTTGTGAAAAGTCGAACATAACTTCGCCCGGCATTGACAAACAATCTTCATTTATTACATTTTGCCAAGCTAAGGAAAGGATATCAAGATCAGCAGATTCTGCTTCCTGTTGCTGAATATGTTGTTGTTGTGGTGGAGGCTGTATTGTTTGTTCAATGGGAATAGAAGATGGAACGGTGTAGGCCATAGAGACAGGTTGTTGACCATTTGGGTTTACAAAGGAATAGGGAATACCACCATAGTGGGGAAACATTGTAGGTGGGTGATGATAGGTTGCTGGATGGGGAGATTGTTGGATTGGTTGAGGTTGAGGAAGTTGTTGAATTTGTTGTTGCTGCAGTGGTTGTTGCACTTGTTGAACTTGCTGTGATTGATGTGGTTGATGTTGCATGACAGGTTGCAGTTTAGGTTCGGCTTTTTTCTTCTTTGATTTGCTTGCAGCAGGTGATTTCTTTTTGGAAGACAGAGGTGGTCCCAACTCCATTCCAGGCGTCAAATTGATTGTCTCCACTGCAATGGTTGTTCCATCAGCAGTTGATATAAGATTCGTTGTCTGCGACTTGGGTTGGATGGCACGAACAGGCTTGGGTGCAATTGCTCGCATCTTCTTGCCCAGAATTGTTGTTACAGGTTGCGTTGACTGACTGGGGGGTTGCGTCGACGTAGCAGGGGCTATCGGGGTGCTGGTAATTGGAGTCTGTCCCACACTTACTGTAGTTGGATGAATTGCTTGTTGTGTGGAAACTGTAGAGGCAGGAGGGGGTGTAGCCATAATACTTGGCTGTCCAGATGGACGAGTATACATCTGCGGCGCAAGGGGAACCGGCATCGGTTTTGCAGGAAGGGATAGTACAATTGGACGATAACCATGCATTGATATTTGATATTGTTGTTGGGGTTGTTGCGGATTACTGGAACCGCGTACTGGCTGCATTATTGACGTGGGTGCAATCTGAAAGATAAAAGTAGTGTATTTAAATGTTATTCAAGTAATAATATTATTATGGAAACTGATAAAACTGAACTACTAACATTTGTCAGAATTAAATACAATGGTTTAAAAAACGTTGCATATAATATATAATACAATATAAACATGGCAGTTAATTATTACAATAGTATAATTAAGTCATACACTCGAAAAGTCCCTGCATTAGACAGAATCGTATAACGAACAAAATGTAATAAAACAAAATCATAACTGGTTGGTCTGATCTGCTACAAGTTTCTAGTTATATAACGTTGCACCAAAATCGTTTTGCAGTGACAAAATAACAAATAACCTTACTTAGAATTTGCATTATATTTATTGAATCAAGTAATATCATTTAGAACATAATATATAATTCCTACAGTTATCTTATTAGAAAGTAACAAACGGCAAACATTTTTACTTATACCATAAATATCAGTATATATCTTCGTCTACCTGTTGTTGACTGTAAGTTGTGGTTGGATGGCCAGGCAGCGGAGGCTGGTTATTTGGGACTGGGCAAAACTGCATATTGGTGTAGCCGGGAGTGGAAACCGTAGAGGAGAGTACACCACCAGTAGCTGAGGTCATGATTGTCGGTAGTTGTTGCCTGCTAGTGATACACTGACTAGTCGGATTGACGAGGCCATTCAATTCTGATGGAGACAAGTCTTGTCTGGAAGAGAAAATTTAAATAAAACCATATTATTACTATTAGAGAAGATAAAACAAAAAATAGATACAATAAAAAAAAACTAAAATGTTCACTCTAATTGATCTTAAAAATAAATCAATAATAAGTATAAATTTATACAATTCACACAAGATACCTTATGGTATTATCTATTAAGTTTGATATTTCTTTTGTAATTAAATAAATGTATAGGTACTTCACAGGCAAATTAAAATAATGAAATATGGAATTAGTAAACAAAATTTATTGAATCAGACGTCTAACTATATAATATTGCTCCTAGTTGAAAAATATAACAATAAAGTTCTACCATATAAAAAGTAGATTTCACAATAAAAAAATCATTTCATCATAAAATATTAGTAAATCAATCATATTAAAAAATATATGTATATAACGTTATATAATCAGTGGTAATCCTAATAAGTTCAGGTTTCAATATATAAAATACTAATAAATCAAACTATTTTTTCTGCGCAAAAATATAATCAATTCGTTTATTATATTTTTCACCTAAGCAGTTGTTGAAATCCACCAGGGGGATAGGCATCAGTTGCAATACACGTGGTTACGGGCACAGACGGCCTCAATGTTGTTGCCATCGACTGATGCGGCTGCTGGTAACTGTAGCTAGTCGAGCAGCTAGTGGCCATAGCAACCATTGGATGTGATGGCTGATTATTGGCGGGTAGCCCCATTGCTATCGAGGGGAAGGTTTGCGGCGGTATTTGAGACAGTGGAGGAGCAGGGGCTGCAGGTGGAGCCGGAAAAGCTGTAGTGTGTTTTGGTGAATCACATGTATTCGCTGTTGGCGTGTTGAGACCCTGAAATATTATTGAAACAACAATTAATATTACTCTCAAGTTAAAAAAATAGGTAGAATGATTAGGAATATTGGAATTCATACTTTTAAACTAAACCAAAGTACTTTTCTGCTAATGTAACAGTGTCGATACATTTTTTAAAGCACTTCGAATATTAACAAATAATAATAAAATTGACATTGAATAATACAAACATTAACAATAACAATGTATACTAAGAAAATATTCATAATGTTTGCCACTTCTATATAACAATTACTAAAACAGGTGATAGAAAGTATTGTAAAGAACATTTCTAAAAGTTAATCAATGAATAATTTGTTTATAAACACTTGTTTACAAGAGTGTTCAGAAGCATCAGTAATTTATCTATCTTAAAATGAAAATAATCAAAAATCCTTTCTGTAATTTTCTATTTAGTAGGTGTATGGTTAAAAAACTAGTAAAATTCATACGAAACTTTATTGTATGACATAATTGAATAATAATTGCAGGTTCTCACTGACTGCAATGTTATGTCGCATCAAGTAATAATATTATATTAAACAGGTGGAAAGGGGGCTTTTTCATGTGTACACAGAACATGGATAAAAAAATGTATATTTTAAATCGACTAATAAAGTATTGATGCTTCAATTACGGTGGATATTATAGCTTACTGTCTGATCTATAATTCTACAATGTGTCGGAATAATTATATATAGCGATATTTTAGGTTTTGAAATAACGATAAAAATAACAAAAAAAGTGAAATAAATAAAAATAAAATTAGCATAATTTAATAAGATAACAAAATAATGTCAAATATTAGTAAAACTCAATTAACTAAATATAATAAAACAAATTCCCGATAAAACTATATATTCCCGATATAAGTATCAGGTAAAATAATATGTAATTAACAGATTTGAACACATTACACTAAATTTCTTACCTGCAAATGATCTAAAGTAGCTTGAATCTGCCCACTATTATCCCCCGTAGCTCCCATACACGAAACCAAACCCCCAATCGCCATTGCACTTGCCGATGTACTAGCCTGATCACTGTTATTGGCTCCACGAAGTTTTTCAACAAGATCCATTACAGTCTTATTATCGCCTAAACGGAATCAGAAAAATTTAAATTACATATACAGTTTATTCGTAGCATATACAAACAGGTACAATAAACAAATATTTAAAGTATTACGCCATATATATAGTAAGTCTTTAAAATAAAACGGCATATAATGGAAAAATATCGTACTATTAAAAAGGATCAATAAAGTAAATTAGTAAGTAATAGGTTAAAAACAAAAAACATACATTCTACATAAAATATTACATAATCTTTTTAGTTAAATTTCGCTTTAAAGTATATAGAAAATAGAGATTTTTGTAGTGCTAGACGAAATTTGTAAAAATCATGTAATACCTTCTAAAGCAGCCTGACATAGTAGTTTCATAATATCCATTTGAGACGGTTTTTCAATAGTACTGCTAATGGATGGCTCTGTTGTAGTTGTCGGTGGTGTTGCAACCACTGGCAATGACTGTTGCGATAATGTTGTTACTATTGGAACCGTTGAGGATGTAGACAGTGATGACGATGGCTCTGGAAAGACCATATCTATGTCGGAATTTATTGTTGTTGGCGTCCTTGTAGCCTGGATTGTTTCATCGAGTGTACAGACAACATCTGGAGTAGAAACGTTAGCCACAATCGAATCTGAAGGTGTAACGGTACTTAAGGATGTTGTGTCCAATAATGCAATTGATTGAGTTGGAGCAGAGGCAATGAAAACTGGATGGTTGGTGACCATCGAACAGACTGAGACAACTGGATAAGCGTCTTCTGTGGTGGAGACAGTAGTAATTGTGGGGTCTAGGGAAGCTGATGACGTTAAGACCTCGAATATACTGTTTGTTGCTTCCAAGGTGACACCGGAGAAAGCTTTTGGTGAAATGGGTTGTGCAAGACTCGCAAGAATTGCACCAGAATCACACTCACTAAACTCACTGTTGTTGGCCTTTAAGTGTTGAACTACTTCTGAAATAAAAAAAAAATTAAAATATATATAAACATCAATGGATTCTATGTTTTATATCATGAAATTAACTTGTAAAATATGTAGATGTGCTACCTTGTACATGGACAGGATCATTTGTAGCGGTTATAATTTCCTTTCCACCTGGTTTGTCAGTTTCAAATTGTCTAAAAAAAACAAATGAAGTATTAATAAACATAGAAATAATCGATATAATTCCATACAAAATTATGTCAAAAATACAAAAAATAATCAAAATAGAAACATATTGAGGTAGATATCACACAATTTATAAAGTAATATACCATGGTGCCCGAGTAATAATTGAGTATTTCGACTATATTGATTTTGTTCCAATCTCTGGACACATGGCTAGCGGCAAGCTTATAAAATCAACACATAGCAACGAAAAATGTTGGGGTTATATTTCTTATGCTGCGTCCACATGGTTAGATTTTTTCGTTAGATTCGACTTTGTTTTGATTAATCAAATCTATAGGAGCATCTACATTATGTTATTTTGCTTCAACTTTTTAGTGTCTTTTAAATAATTTACTTAATAACAATTAAAAATGAAAAGAAGAAACGTATTAGTGTTGTGTGCTCTATACTTATATATTAATAAGAGAAAGAAAACCAGAAGTCAATAGATAGAAATCCAAATAAACAATTATTTTAAATTCCCTCTACTTTTATTTAGCATTAAAACTATTTGTTTTGAAAAAAGTACATTTGTATGGAATATATACAATTAATTTATTACAGATATACATTTATACTGCATGTATTTTAAGCATAAAGTAAATGACATAATTTGAAAAATTAGAATGAAAAATAGAACATGTCATAATCTTTTGATTCTACTAAAATCGAATGAATCAAAGCAAAATCTAATGGTATGAACGCCCCTTTTGACTTTCAAGAAAAAAAAATTGAAGTCAAAATTGTACTACATGGACGCAGTATTAGAATATGTTTAAGAGCATCTCTGTATTTTTAATATAAGTTTAACACAACACCAAGAGTTTTTTTAAAGAATGTTATATTGTTTATAATTGGTAAAATTAATAATTGTACAATTCATTAACTTTAAAGGACTACCATTAAAATTTAATTCATTTAAACTGTTTTTACAGATCAAATTTTTCTACTGATATCACAGTTCTTCTTTTGTTTATACATTGTTCTGTTAAATCAAGAATTTTTACACATACTTGTTTTAAATTATACCCTCACTGACTGTGGTAATACTATTTTAAAAACATAATATAACAGATAGTAACATAGTGAATATATTTTATATTATAGGAGTTTAAGATATTCTATTAAGGAGATTAATAAAATTAAATATATGCATTAAAAAATTTCCTGTTTTCTAGACCATACTTTTCCCTGACTTTCTATGACCACCATGTATTCAAAGTATACATATATAAAATGGTAAACATATTTTCAGAAACACTGATTAAACTAGTAACAATAGAATATAACAATTGACAATCTAAATCTAAATATAAATCATAAACATATGTAGTAAAACAATGAAAAGTAAAAAACACGAAGTAAATAAATAATAATGTTATATAATGTATACTATAATTAGTATAAATATATTTTAAAACAAACTCCACAAAAACAAAAATATATAACACTTGAAAATAAAATATAACATGCCTTAATTTTTAAAACATTAACACTGAGCTGTTATGTTTTCATGAACTAAAAAGAAACCACAAAGAAAAAATATATACTGACAAAATCAAAAACAATATACAAATCAACATTAAATAACCATACAATGTAAAATAAAATTTCTTTAAAATTGCATGTATTTGAAAAAAGTAACTAAAAGAAAACAAAAAAGGGACAACAAGAGTGTTTATATATAATGCACAATACATATCTTAAATGCATTCAAATTAAATATTATTTTAAAATCAATGTACTACAAAATGTGTATGAACATAGATGCAACTGGAACCCACTTGTCATCCAAACTGACAGACACGAGAGTAGAGGTCTGTTGAATATGTGTTGACAAGAGTAGACTATTGTCTGCTAGCATTGTGGACTCAGAAACAATTGCATCTTCATTGGTTACAAGTGGTGACTGCCCAGTGTCTGATGGCGTTTCAACCAGGTGACCCAGTGTGCTAACAGACACTGAATCACTGGACATCACTATGTCAAACTGTAAAGTGAGTCATTCAGTGTTGATGAAATGAAATCCTTTTAGGTCAAGTATGTTTATAACAATTTGTGATTATGTAAATACAAAGGAAACTACATATATAATTCAAAAAAGAATTTTCATACATCTATGAGTTGCAAAAAATAGTTTTAAACTATAATTTAATATAAGAAAAACAAAAACACAATATCTTATATATATAATCCGTGGAAACCCCTTTTTATAATTATAATTTAATACTCTAGTTAAATAAATGTGAAAAATATAGTACCATAATATAAACTAATGACAGAATTAAAAAAATGCATAAATGCATAAATCCAAAAAGTTGCTTATGTACATATTTAAAAGTATCAGAACCATAAATAAAGTAAATTGTTTTTTAACTTTTCATAAAAATTAATATTAAGAGTAGATTAAAAAACTAAAGAGAACAGAAATAGATGTATGTTCTGCAAATATTACTTTTTTATATATAAAGATATATTATTTTTACTACATAATACCGGTAATGATATCAGGGAGTATATTGTTGTCAGCTGCAAAAAAAGACTAAAACTACATGTTAAACAAACTGCACCAAGAATCTTACTCCAGACCAGTTTTCTCAGGTGCTACTCTACAGTTAATTTGGAGTAAAGTTTACTCCAGTGAATTTACTTCCAAGAATCTGTTAACTATTCTACTAGTATTTAAAAAATGCAGCATGTAAATGATTGAACTCTCTGAATGTGATAAATTAGAAATTATTTTATGATATGCTCAAATAAAGGAAGGTGTTGGTGATGAAGCTGTAGAACACTTATGCACAAGTTTTTGAATTGGTCAAACTATACCTACAATTTATTATAAAAAAGCAACAAATCAAGGTACTATCAATAACAGACCAAGATTGGCCAAAGAAGAGGCAAAAACATATTGGTTTAATTTATTCATAGAAATGCAATCATTCAATAGCTTCTAGACAACTTAGTAGTTGTCTTGATGTATTTCTCGAAACTGCAAATACAATATGGAAAGTCATGACATTTAAGTTAGAGGGACATATCCATAGACCATCTGTCTGCAGCTAACATACTGAGGCATTTAGAATAGTGTAAGTTGAATATATATGTATGTTTTTTATATAATAAGAAAAACCATGATGCACACAGAATTCGGATAGATGGTATATATTAAACTACTTTAAAGTTAAAACTTCTATACTGTATAGTTTATTATTGAAATATATAAAATAGCATTTTTTTTAATGTATGTGTGCTCTAAATGGGTTTTTGTGACATAATATTATACTTTATTTATATGACTATTTGGCACAGTCTACTGTTATAGAGAAATCATCATGATATAGAATTGGGGGAGATTGCAGTGATTTATCAATGAGTATCAGATAGTGTAATATATGATTGGGGGAATTCAGTGATTTCTCTATGAGTATCAGATACCTGGTGTAATATATGCAAGCTATATTATTGGGGGAATTCAGTGATTGCTCAAAAATAGTAAACAACACTGTTTCACCTTGAAACCTGTTAGATATTTATGAACCTGAATTAATTAGTTTTAATGATTCAGTTTAATTACATCTATTTTGCAACCACATTCAATTTATTAATGATCTGCTTATTGATTTTTAGTGTATGTTTCATACTATGTGAGTATATTCAAATTATCTATGATAACTGTTAGTTACTTACATTTCGTTTTCATAACAAATTATATAGTCCATGAGCCAAACAGCATATTTGTACTTTTAGGTTGCAGTTTGAGCAACTAAGGTTATTGTACATTTTCTGAAAGTGTATGATCCTAGGATCCTTTTGATGCATGATAACCTTCTGTAGAGAGTAGCTTTCATGAGATACAGCCATTTTACTGATTTCCTATGTTAAAGAATAGGACACATTTCTATGTTTTTGGCCCAATTTTCGTGAAAACAGACATTTTTTTGAGAAAAAACCCTATTATAAATATGTTTGAATAGATTTATGCATATCATTTTGTTCTTCTAGATGTTTCTACATAATATGTTCTACAAAAAGTAAAATTAGATGGATAAGTCATTCTATTTATTTTCTATAAAGATTTGAATATTAGTTCTCAGGCTAATATATGCCTAAAATAGGCTTTAGTACTAATATTCAAATGGTTGTAGAAAATAAATGGTATAGACTTATCCATCTAATTTCACTTGTATTATGTAGAAAACACATAGAGGAACAAAATGATATGAATAAATGTATTCAAACTTATTTATAAAAGTTTTTTTCTCTCTAAAATGTCCGTTTTCACGAAAATTGGGTCAAAAACATAGAAATGTGTCCTATTCTTTAACATAGGAAATTAGTAAAATGGCGTATCTTTTGAAAGCTACTTTCCATAGAAGGTTATCATGCATCAAAAGGATCTTAGGATCATACGCTTTCAGAAAATGTACAATAACCTTGGTTGCTCCAACTGGTACCCAAAAGTCCAAATATGGAGAATGTTTGGCAGAAGGACTATTAACATCCCATTGATATACGCAGGTATATTCAAGATGGGTCAGGTCACTCACGTAGCAACAATTCTTTGGTTTTTGGGTCACTTTGATGATCTCACTCTTCTCCTCCATTCATTTCTATTTTCCAACTCCCTAACACAGTACCTACATCACTCTCTTCTTTGTCCATAATTTTATGTCAGAAAACCAGTTCCGTTTGAGTTTTACTAGTCTTCTGCCTACTCCCACCATTCTAAGCATACGTGTGCAGGGTATTGGTCCGTCTAGTGACATGCCCCAAACTATTCAACTTCATTCGGAGTATTGTATCTATAGCATTGGTTCATATTATGCACCTATCAGGTTATTGATTTTTCTAAAACTTCAAATTTGTCCCCTTTTGTGTTCACACAATCCTGAGAATTCTAATCTATAAAACAGTGCATTTCAAATGCTTCAATCCTTTCATCCAAATTCCTTTTCAGTGTCTACGCTTCACAACCGTACAGAACAATCAATATAAGTACCATTAAAGACTTCAACAAACAACTTTTTGTTTTCAAATTTATTTTTGGAATTTAATTAATTGTAGTTTTGCTAACTGACAATAGTCAATCTCTTACTGACTTCGGTATTTGAGGTAACTTGAAGAGATATTAAAAGTTCTTAACTTCCTGTAGCATTTGTAAGAAGGAATTATTTGTAGGTGTTACTGTAATCCAGAACGGCATTGCTGCTTTTATTGTAGAAGTCTTTAATAATGTGGACTATATTTGTTCTAAGATTGGGCTTTTCCATCACCAACTAAAGTGCTTCTCTCCAGACTCTATATGCCCGAATGCTTTTCTGAAGTCGATAAATTTATAGGGAATTTCCATTTTGTGAACCCTATACTTATCGCACAATATTCTTACATTGCGAATTTGTTCTTCAGTATTGCGCCTGGGTCTAAAACCTGCAGTGCTACAACTGGTAAAATGCACAACTCTCAAAACATTATTTTGTGTTACATTATTAGATAACATTGCAATTAATCACCATTTCTTAAGTCCTCATACCTCTCTAAATGTTTTCTCCAATATCTAACTTATCAATGAGTGAGCTTGTGACAATTTTTGTTTTCCAATAATATTGTATAATCTTGTTGTCCGTCTTTAGTACGTTTGCTATTACATCTTCTAATTCGCTATAGAAAGCTTCAATATAAACATCACTCCCTTGTACTCCATTTTGGATTTATTATATGCCGGAATGACTGACAAATTGCTTAGTGAAGAGTTCATTCTAAATCAGTTGATTCTTTTTATATTGGTTCACAGATTTTATGTGATTTTTTTCCATCATGAAGCCGACTCAACCTTCTCGAGTCCACCCTGGTGTACATCGCTGAAAATTTCATTTCAATTCGTTACAATATATAAGTTATATTACAGCCCCTACGCTCATTGTATAATATGAATAATATACAGTATATAGATAAAATTATATCGTGTAGAAAAAGCAGATATATACATAAAGTTACGATTTAAACATTTATTATAATATTTAATATTATAGGTGAAACTATCTCGCTTTCTACTTTGCGTCATTATAGCATCAATTTTGAAGCATATAATTATGTACATATATACATATTGTCTCATTCATTAACTAAAATATAGATATCTATTTTAATAGCAGAAAGTAACAAACCTTTCTTCAAAATGAATTTAAGAATATTTTGGAGAAAATCAGCCTACAAATCAGTCAACAAAAAACAGTCAGTCTGAAAATTCTAGTTCACGATGATTGAGGTCAAAACAATACACATGAGACATCTCACCGAGATTAGAGTAGAGACTCAATTAAAAATGTATAGCTATAACAATTGTGTTACCCTTTTCCAGGAAGAAAGGATTTCAGTGTTATCATAGTGACATCAGTGACAACATAGTGTTATTCGAGAGAGATTCTAGACGCGTTGTCTTCGTGATTTATTTTAAATGTTAATATTCTACTGTTATCTTTTGCATACTTTAGTTATATTTTCCAACAAGGAGACAACTCTGATTAACAGGAAAAAGTTTTTTGTTTTTGTTTTAATTAATCTTTTATTTATCTATAATTTTTGTCACGCACTCATTAATACATTCTTCATAATAACAAGATATGCCAAATCTTATAATATAGTAATTAGGCTAAATAATTAAAAGAAATACACGTTTGTAATTCCTCCTTTATAGAAACAGCAATTGTTTGTGCATCATTTATATCAATGTCAAGGTAGAAATATCTAATGAAAGATAGATGCAAAATATAATTAATTTTTATAAAATAAAATAAAAATATAGAATAATTAACTAAAGTTAAATCTTAAATGTTATACTAATAAGTAAACAGTAAATGATCGATAAATTAAATACAATTTATAGAAATGAATGAAATATTTCTGTACATTTAACTATGCCTTGTATATTTCTAGAAAAAAATCTACTGTAAGATAGCTATATAGAGGTCTGGCATTTAGCACCTTTGTATTTATCTCTTGCATTATTGCATTTCTCCTTTCTTATATAGAAGCGAAGTAGTTTGTTTCTGAAACATTATGTTATAATATTTATAATATTTGTATTAAAATACAAAAAAACAGTTTGAAATACAGTACTATTCATTTTCTTTCCACAAAATTTATTGAGTCCTACCACCACCGTTGAAAAGTTTGAAATAAGTATTTCATAGCATCTGCTATATCCACTATAATATGTTTTATACTTAATAAAATCGAAGTTTTCTTTAGTGTTTTATATATTTCAAAACTTTTAGATGTTTCTATGATATAGTTTATATCAGTTCGATTGCTTTAAAAAATACCTATGTGGACTATTAAATTATTTTGTGCGTGTTTGAAACTATCTACAATAATATAGCGGATGTTACAAACATCTTTTTACAGAAATTAAAACATAATTATAATCATTGAAATGATATATTTTTACTATTACATTGAAAAAACAACAACGGTAATTATAAACAGTTTATTGTGCTCATTGAGTATCATCTGTCTAAATTCATTGTTTGTTCTAAAATATTTAAGTCAACTAAACTATTCCATTCAATGACTGTTCAATCTAACTGCATGATTTTTTCTTGCAAACCATCAGATACGATTTTTAATAGGTAATGACTATTGAAATACGATAGATAGTATAGGTGCAATAATGACTGTTGATGTCCCAATTAAGATAAATGTTACATTAGTCGGAAAATACAATCTCAGAATAAATCAGTCATAATTTCACTATTTTTCATCTGCCAATCATCATCACCATCTGAAAGAATCCTTTAGTCTTAATTTCTTCACACAACGAAATACACACGTAGAAGAAATATCATTATCATTTGAAAATCGTCGTATTGAAATGTGAGGATTTTAATTAATCTGTTCCTGAAGAAGTTGCTGATTTTCATATCCTATTGCAGTCAATGGACGTACTGATCTTGGACTCCCATTTTATTATTGATTCCGTTTCCAACAACTTTCATTTCAAATAATTTAAATCTTGAGTAAGCCAATTTCAAGATTACGATTATATTTGT
The DNA here is from genome assembly GCA_036023295.1 of Invenusta paracnida. NCBI lineage: Eukaryota > Metazoa > Platyhelminthes > Proseriata > Coelogynoporidae > Invenusta > Invenusta paracnida. The sequence continues at coordinate 609 of JAYRBW010070484.1, read as the reverse complement.
TAACAAATTTGTCCGACTTTCTGCTAAGTTTTAATAGAAAATAGCCAATGCACAGCAGGTAGCTTATTCTTCAAAAGAATACATAATCAATGTGATTTAAATTATGAATTTTATTTGAACATAGACAACTGTATTTTTTTAAAATTATTATGAATATGCATTGTTTATGGATATCTATGTAACAGTATGAACTATTTTATGTTTGTAGTATCAAACCATAGAATTAGGATGATTCAAAAGATCTACCAAAACCTTACAAAATCAGCAAATTAATGTTTTGCATTTCTTTTAAATTCTGTACTAAAACTTTTGTAACACCCTATATATAATTTGAAAATACCGTATCTTAAACTTTAGTCAATCAATATACCTACGAGTACTCGTAAATTGTAATATTCATTTCTAAATACATCGCTCAAATTCAGATAACGTCCGAAATAAACTAAAACGTCAAATATGAAATCTCTTACTACATACTATATCTGAGAAAAGGATTGATTAGTCTCAATTTTTCTTCGCAAACTAATCAATTTCGACGTTCCTCTGTGGCTTTGTAAATGGATTGCCGGTTTCCTCAATAATAGAATTCAAAGAGTGAAATACAAAGGT
>JAYRBW010070473.1:0-26808 GCA_036023295.1 Invenusta paracnida | reverse complement strand
CCTGCTCCGGCAAAGATACAAAATGCAATGCCAAAAATGCAACTCAATATACATCGGAAGCACCATACGTGAACTGCATCACTCCCACAAAGAACATTTAACGAACCAAACAAGCTCTATATTCTGAGACTACAACACATGTGAATCATCTTTCCACACAGCAATAATCGCAAGAGACAACGATCCCATCAAACTTAGATTCAAAGAAGCCATATTCATCGAACAACAATCTTCTTCCCTAAACAGCTGCGCTGAACGGATGAGATCAAATCCATTATCTTCATATAACTCTATGTCGCCTATTCTTTTTCGTCACCTTTAGTATTCTCGTATTCTCAGTATATTTATTCTTTATGTATTTCTATATTCTTCTATATTTTTATTCTTATATATACTTATACTTATTCAGTAGTCTTAGTTTTCTCAACAAATCAATATTTTTTATTGTATACTTAACTGTGTACTTTTTTTTATTTTACCTTTGTCTCCAGTACAAGTCACCGTCTTAATAGACTTATTTTAGCTCGGTACAGCTTATTATCCTTTGCTGCTTTTTATACCCTCAGCACTTTGTGTTTTATCAATTGTATTCGCTTATGTATTCGTAATAAGCGATTCGTATAAATTCGTATTCCCTCCCCGTAATAGACATAATCTGATTATAATCCTCTCTTCACACATTTATACCATTCTCCCGAATGCAGTGATTAATCTGTCTACATGACTCAGAGGTTTAATCTCAAACATTTGTAGTTATTAAATTTACAATATATATATTTTGCAGCCAGTGCTTCTTTCTCTCTTTTTTTAATAGATTATTAAACAGTTAGACAAGTTCGAACTATAATATTTAATTTTCAAAATAAGGAATTGAATATGTTTTAAATGGATTCATATATAGATTTATTACCATAGTTTTTATATCAACATGCTCATAAATAATAAAATACTTGTTTTTATCAATACTTCAGGTCCGAAATGACTTTATTGAAGAAATGAAAGCGGAACTGTCCTCTTTGCAATTATTTTACTAATAAAGTAAAGACTCATCATACAATTTAAAATTGCAAATGTAATGTACAATGTAAATCCACAAATTACTTGTAAACAATATATTTTAATAATTACACTATACCATATGTATAAATTATCAAATACATAATTATTCATATAATGCTCAATGTCTAAAGTTACGAAATCTGATGTATTATGGGGTGAAGCGAGGGAGGCGGTGTGAAACGAGTTTTCACCCAGATTATCTACTGTATAAGACCAAAACGCCACACTTGACATTATATTTATGTTTTAGAATTTAGTGGTTACCACGATGTTTTATATCGAAATAATACTTTAAATATATAGCTTAAAGTCTACAATGTCGGCACATATTACTCAAGTATAGCTAAAAAAAATCACTTCATTATCTGAAACCAACTGCTAGACAATTAATTTTGAGTATCGTAAATTAGGCTAAATTTGCTCTTACTTTCATGCATACAAAAATAATGTTTTTAAAAGAGCAACACTATATTTGCACACCTGTAGCAAAATCAAGGTAATTCATTCTATATAGCCTCGCAGCTAGCACCCTCCAGCTACAAGGAACGAGGTACCAACATTGATCCCCTTTAATTGTAGTTAATGGTGTGAAACCTTCCAAAATGGACGTTTACCGGTGTTTGGAGAGTTGGTTTGGAGCCCAGTGGCATTTTAAAATTTCCCATATTAAAGAAAAGGAATATTTTACAGTTTAATCTCGATGTTCTAAAATTCTTATTTTTAATATAATATAAGTATTTGTAACCTTTTTAAAAGTAGTGTTGTATATAATTTTAAACAGATATATATATATATATAATGTCTTTATCTTAAAATCAAACTTTTTATGCTATAATATTAATTCGTTGAAAATGGTATAAATTATTCTACCGCATGTTTGCCACTCCAAGTTCAAAGTGGTGTAAATGCTTTTTTGATAGCTTGATGTTCACTTTTACATTAATTAACAATAACATTTTCATATCATAATTATTCAATGACGGTACAAACAAACTTGAATTACACTTTCGATTTTAGATACTTTCTTGGCAGAATTTTATTCTTTCAATTCTTAAAGACACTACGTTTCTAAACTACAGGACGCTTATGTTATTTTTTATTGGACATAGAGTGCATTTTACTTATATTAAAAAAACCAAGCTGCGGTCTACGATATCTACAGTTAAAGGTCTTATAGTTCAAATCAATAAACATTATTTGTAGATTATCATTTCGTATTATAATTAGTCACAATAATATTATTAGTAATAATAAAATGTGTTCAACCTCTACTTTTAGAAATTGATTGTTACTATACCCTATACTTCAACATTATTTAACATGAGAACTTCATCCTCCTTTCCTAAAAATTCGGATGTCTGACAGGCGAATTATTTTTTTTCTTGATCAAAACTATATAGAAATCATTCATTGAGTTATATGTGTACATACGAACCATGACATGCATACATTTAATCAATATTGCTTACCCTACAGGTTGGCGCAAAAGTAGTTATCCCCACTAAAAAAATTAGATATAAATAACCTAAATTCTATTCAATACAGCTGTCTATAGACAGTTAATTATAACTTATTATACAATAATATAATTTCATTCTGAAATATGTAACCCTTTAGGTGGGACAGCCAATTTTAGGACTTTTTTGTCATGAAAATAAACATAAAAAAATTGCTAAATGACCTAAAAGGTTGCGGTTTTTTGCTACAAGTGGCAAAGCTCAAGGACTACACTATGAACAATTGAAAACGTATAAATTAGCATTGCCATATTAAAATTATCTTCTGGACAGCAATAGTCCTATTTTGGTAGAACAACCCCTATGTCTGGGCCCGTCTATTTCTATGTCCTCGACTATGACTATCTCCGTGTCTATGTCTATGGATTATAGAGTATGTTGACACACATTTCTATAGATCGTGAACAAACAATTTTTCGAATGAGGATAACTACTTCTGCGCCACCCTGTATAATATATGTATATATATTACGAATATATATGCTTATGAATGAATATTATAGCGGCAACTAGAATGTAAATAATATACCTGGTTGCAATGGATTTGGTTCATAATGCAAAATAAAGATAAAGTTGCCGACAGAGAACCTTTCACTATTTCAAAAAATAACAGTGATACACAAAAATTGATATCGGACACGTTAGTTCTTGTTAAGCTTTGTGCATATTCAAATATTGAATTTCAAAAAGTATTTGTTCATTTCCATAGTTAAAGAAAACAAATAGTGTTTAAATATTTTTTATTGTTGTTATATTTTTATGCATGACGTAATATTATATTTGTTTAGATTAAGTATAGCTGTTTGTATATATTGACATGCACAGTTTGCAAATATAAATATTTGGTTGTATGATTATAAAAATACATACCTAACTCTATTTTTATCTAATTGCTAAGTATTCTAGGTTTATCAAACATAGCATTTATTTTTTATTTAAAATTGGGACGAATTCAAGCAAGTCACGAAATAAAAGTATATTAAAAACCGAAACAGCCTAGTAATTAACTTATATAAATTAGTTGGTTTATCTTTCTATAAAACCGTTCAACTGTTATATATAAACAATTGTATCATAAAATAAATGAATTAATACACTCGTATTAAATTTTTATTTTAACTATATTGACAATAATTTTAAAATTAGAGTAAAAAGAAATAATATGTTATTTTACAATATATAATAGTAAAAATATTTTATTTCGGATTTTTAGAACAGTTTACTTTAAGATTTTAATACATAATTTATTACATTGATAATTAGGTATAGAAATTATCTCTGCATGAACCCATGAACTATTTTAAAACATGCAAAACATCAATTAGGTATCAATTATCATTCTGAAAATGAAATGTTTGATAAATCTTTCTAGTTATTAAAAATGGTTGTCAATATTACTTTCATTAATTATACAACGAAATATTTGCTAGTACAAGCTTGTTGATTTATTGTTTTAACTTATAAATTGTAAACAAATTTATTATCGCAAAGTTTTAATTTTTAGTTTTTTAGTTTTCGGAAAGCTTTTGGACTTTATTTTACATATTTTAAATAAATATATTGAAATGACAGATGTAAGAAAATAGTTTTATTAATATTTTTATATGTCACTGACACGAAGACAAGGTATTATCTTAATTAGGTAAGAAGATATTTTATACAGTGACTATTTATTATTTAACCCAGGGCCAGAACTGATAGAAAATTAAAGTGAACTATTTTGTCCATTAGAATGTATTTGATATTAATAACCTACATAAATGATTACATGGATTTAATATATTACTACATATGTGTATAATACTGAAAATCCATGAAGTATTTAAAAAATCATGCTAAAAACTATAAGCTATACTATTACTATGTCTATAGCTTAAACTTAAAGCATATTCTACTGGTATTAATCTTATTTATAATAAATTATAAATATTTAGAAACTATATATATGTTTAAAAATAACATTAATCACTATGTGGATTTAATATATTAATATTTATATATGACAGTGAAAATATTATCAAGGTATATTAAATATAACATTTTGAAATGAATGCCAGATAAATACTATAATGAAATATTAGCCTAGTATTAATATAATATTAATTATTAATAGATAATATAATAAGATATTTAAATACTATTCATCATGGTTTGTAAAAGTGTTATCATGGCTCTTTCTTGTCAGGCAGCCATCTGCCCTTATCAAAGCTAATACCTACTTATTATTTATTATTGGTCTAGAGATATGCCTCAATCAGATATAAAGCACAAAGTTAACTTGGGAACAAATAACTGCACAATTATTGTCTGGGCCAATTTTTATTATAATATATGCAAGCAATGGATTATAGATCATCTATTAGAAGTAGGTAGAATCAATGAGAATGGGCAAGCTATAGTAGTTGAAATCAATGAAATAAAGTCCTTTCACAGAAAATATCACAGACGTGAGTGGCAAGAAAGACACTAGGTGTTTAGTGATATTGAATAAGGAAGTGGTCACTGTTTTATGATGGAAGTGCCAGATGGACAGCTCTTACTTTATAAAATAATTTGATTGAACATTTCATTCTTCCTGGTACCTACATTATGTCAGATGGTTGGTGTTCTTACCATAATTTGATTAATCTCAATAATGGTATCTACACTCATTCAGTAATCAACCACAGCAAGCACTTTGTTAATCCTGATGATGAGGAAATTCAGACATAAGCAGCCAAGAACTTTTGGATAAAAGCAAAATAGAAATTGAGATACCAGCATGGTACATCAGAATAACTTTTTCTTTCTTATTTATGTAAATTCATATATTACAGTATTCATAAAGATGTACCTTTCTTTTCTGCTTTTCTTACCTCCATTGCTGAACAATATCCTGTATTAATCCTACTAAATGTAATATATCTCAATATATTAGTGTATTTCATAATTGTTTAATAGTTTAAATATAGTTTTTAGAAATATAAAATTTCTGATTTTATGCCACTAAACTATACTTTTACCAAATATTTTAAATATTATGACTAAATAGTCACTAGATGTTATTTGGGACTAATTCATTTTAGCACTATAGGATAATTAAGGCTAGTAAAATAAGGGATATGGATTATAAAGTAATAATTATATATATTAAATTTAATAAATCAATAATATTAATGCATTACTGTAATAATTGCTATTAATTAATATAATTTTACAAGATTAATTGTTATTAATATATTCCAATTATTACTTATGATATTAATTATATAATTAATTTGTTATTAATCATGCCTATTGATTGCTGAAAATTCCACTATGCTAAAGTAAATAAGTGCCAAGATATTTAATAATCTTAGATTGTACTATGATAATTTTTCTAAGTGTATACAGGGCAGGTGGTTATAAACTGTAACAAGCTTATTTTATAGCATACTTTTAATAAATTCAATTTTCATTTACATAAAACCAAATAGATACATTATATAACTCTTTTACAGTTATTATGTGAGTATTTCACAACAACATAAATCATTTTAAGGTATATTATGCAATAGTGTTGATCATATAAATGCTTAACAATTAACTAGATAATATTTTTGGGAAGGATTAAGATATAGAGATTCATATTGTCAACATTTTCAATATTCCTTTAATTTAACTTAATGGTTGTCCAGGCACTTTTCAAAATTTAATTAAACAGTCATCTGGGTTTATAAACACCCCAATACTATATAGTAACAAAGATGATTTTAAAATAAAATTATGATACATTTATTTGACATAATAAATATCAAATACTCTTAAGCTCTTAAATTATATTAGAGAGTTTGTATAGGTACTCAGGTATTGTAAATACATAAAACTTAATATTAATAAATGGTATGAAGTGCATTATTATTGAACAATCAATATATATATATATATATATATATATTCAAGTTATAGGCTTACCACTAACATGATTATTGCTAAATAGTGCATTTAATATTAAAAAATCAATAAATATATAGTCAAGTTATAGGCTTGACACTAACATTATTAATAACAATTTGCACACATTGCACACCAATGCTCATTGCATATTGGTTAATGACATGTGGAACAGCCTGATTTCACCTTGTAATCTTTATCATGTTTGCATGAATGTCAGCATTGGACATTTTCCAGCATAATTGTTCCAGTGTGTGTACCCTGGGGAACAGGTGGTTAACTGTGTCAGAGCAGATGAAGAGCAGCTTTGTTTGTTGGTTGTGTCATGGACAATGAACATAGTTAAATCTGGTCTTTGACTAATTGCTTTCCAGCAGAAATCAGAAATGTTGTGTACATTTTTGTTTATTATTGAGGTATCTTGATTCCTTGAAAATGTACATTGCATTAATCATAACAATATCCAAAATATTCATGATATGACCATATTCAACCATATGGCCAGCAACAACATTTTCTTTTCATGGAGAACATTTACACCTTTTTATGAACAATATCTACTCCTGATTTGGTCTTTTTGTAGCAGAGCATAGTTTTGTGTTTATTACTTTCCCCATGTTTGCTGATTTTGTGGAATTAATTCAGTAACAGTAGGGGTGAGTTATTCTTGTTCTAGAAGCTGCATAATAGTTGACCCTCCATATAATAAAACTGAGAATCTTTTTGTTTCCATCTGGCTACTAATTTGGCTGGGGGAACTTCACACCAATTGTTATGTATTGTCTCAATCTAAGTCAATTTGTTTTGGGTCAACTTGTCGACCAAGGAGAAACTGCTAAAGTAATTGTCCTCTGTTACATTGGCTCCTGATCCATATATTGGCTTATACAACTCCATTGCGACTGCTTTGGAGTAGTTTGTTGCCTGATTTAGTGTGTTTGCCCCAGTGTATGTTAGACCATTATATACATATGACCCTTGAGCATCCATGAGCCAAAAAAATTAATCTCAAATTTACATGGCTTTGCTGGGATAAACTGTTCTAAACGAACACGCTCAACCAATTGTTCATCTACACATGTGTACTGTGGTGGGTTCACATACATTTTAATTTGTGAACAGAACCACTCAAATGCTGCACACACTGGAGCTAAATTATTGCCTAGTTGTCATTGGCATGGATCTTCAATATGGAAGAAACTCTTTATGAGCTTAAATCGTTTTTTGATTAAAGTGGAAATATATATGGCATGGCTGTGAATGGGATTCCTCATATGACCAGTTTCCTGATTATTGTCTTGTATGCAGCTGAAAACATATGTAGACATATAAAGGCCCTAATTTTAGTTTAATCAATTGGAATCCATTGATGCAATGATTCTGGATCATTAGTATTCCACATTTAAAGAAGCTGTCACCCATGGAGATTAGAATATTGAAGAACATAATCAATTATAGTTTCAGAAAATAATAGAAAGACATCCATTTCTGAATCCAGTTTCAAATCTTGTAATACTTTGCCTGGTTCTTGGCACATGCTATTTTTAGCTGGTTGGTACCCTCTTGTATTTGGTGGCTCCCAATTTCATTGATATCTAGATGGTGCTTTCAAGTTAGAATCGTAGCTTTCTTCTAATAATCCCACTACACACTGTCCAATATTAGGAATGCCACTATCATCACTATCAGTCACTTCACTTTCAGAGTCAGTAGAAAGGTGTATGAGAATATCTCAATCCAGTAAGTTGTCATTATCATCCAGAAAGACTAATTTCTCATCATCCAGTATGACACAAACCTTTGCACATTATCTTCAATAAGATCTATTATGTTTGAATCAGAATCTGAATCAGAAGAAAAATCAAAATCACTGGCAATAATGTGTTGTGTTTTGATCTTTGCTTTACATGGTGCTTGGCTAGATGCCATGTTCAAAGTTATTCTGTGCTAAATATTTTATATTGATTAATCTAAAGACTATAATTAGAATAAGAAGAGTAATTTCCAATTGGAAAATCCAAATATTATAACATATATTATATCAATATCTATATCTACATATATATATATATTTATTGGTATTAGATGTTATTATTTCCTAGGTAATTTACTTCTAATGTAATACACATTTGTAAATAACATATAATTGTAGTGTTCACAACCACAGATGTACATTTAACATAAGATAATTAATTAAAATAATATTAACAAGACTATGAAAATATGCTTTTTACACAATAATATACATTTAAATATTTGAAAAGTCAGGAAAGAAAAGCCTGATAGGTCATCAAACAAAAGTTATAGTATAATGAAATTTGAAATGGGGTGTCAAAAACCTCAGTGCCAGGGCATTGAGGTTTCGTAACACATGACTAATATATTCAAATTCTAATGCTATAAGAGTGCTATAATATAACATCTAATGCTATAACATACAGGCAAATTGTGGCATGTTTTGGCCTCTGACCAGCAATGGTATCAGGAGTAAATTTGTGAAAAATATAGCAAATCCCATAATTTTGGCTCCATGGATGATTGCCCATATAAAAGAAGATCAAGGCTGACTACTGCTAGCTAGGTCTAACTTCTTCAAATGTCAGCATGCAGCCCAACAGAAGAGCAGCAGGTCCAATGCACAATAACTGGCAGTGGACAGCCATTAAACTTCAACCCTGTTGTGTGCATGAAAGGCTGTTCAATACAAGTTGCTTTTTATATTATGTGGCACCCAAGAAGTCTCTCCTGCCAGAAATTGTGCTACAAGACTGCAATGTGCCAGAAACTATGTTCACAAAAGCAAGTTGGACAAGCAGGTGATCTACAGTAAGCAGCAGTTGATAGAGGTGGCTGCCAGATCTTTTTGAGATGTCTCATGACTTCTACATCAATCTCCTGGAATCAATACCATGCCAATGTCAGCAGGTTATGAAACATCATGGAAGATCTGCTGATAACTGAGATTTTCTCTCTCTTTTTCCACATTGAGAACATGACACACTTTATTGACTGTGTGCATCTCTATAGTTCAATCTTACTCCTTCTCCAAAACAGTATCTATTCTGCTGTTAAGCACTCATATGATTAGTCCTATTGAATAATATGCCATAAATTGATTGATGCTGTTGTTAAACACTCATACAATAACTGCAAAGGAGTTACATAGCATATAGTTTTGGTTTTATGCAAATAAAAATAAACTTATTATGGTAAAATAACTGCCAGCTTCTTAGTATAAAACTATTATAGTGCCTAGGTACTATAACACCACTTATACTATAATATAAAATACTACATAAATAATTATATATTTATATAGATATTGCTATATAATTTATAATTTATAATAAATATTAAATATATTAGAAATTATATAGAAGTTTACTCTACATAAATAAATACGATTTCATTAAATTAAATATATGAAAATTACATTGGGGTATTAATAGTCAACTTTGTTCGTATTTTTAATCTATATTTTCAACACAGAGTAGGTTTTGATGGGTCAATAACTAATCCGTATAAATTTACACTTCATTAATTTAATTTTTCAAGTCAATCAGCCTTACTAAAAATTCAAGGAGCTTCTTAAGTATGCATACATTTCTTTAAAAACAAGAGTTTATAAGATACCTAAGACTTTTAATTGTTTTATTTAATTTTAATTTTAATAGAATGTATATTTTAATTTTATTTTTAAATACTTCCATATTAATACATAGTAGAGATAATGTATATATACTTTTATCAGTTTTGATTTATTTGATAAAAAGATATAACTATTATTAATATTTAATAATTATCATATCTATTTTTGACATAATAAATATTTGCTATGCTGTATTTTCGATATTCTTATATAATATTCTGAATCATTATATAATATGGTGTTAAAAACTCAAGGGAATATTATTATATATATTAAATAGAAATACACAAATTAAAAAAATATATTGATAGAGCTAATTAATTATAACATTATATTAAAATAGCATATTTTTTGAAATAATACACGTTTTTCACTATTGTTATTTGAATATGAAAACAAAATTTATATATATTTTTGATTTTATATTCTATGAAACATACTTCAAAATGTAATTTAATGTAAATCAGAACAAAGTAAGCTTAGAATTGAGTGAAACCATCAGGCCAAAGCGGCTCACCAGACAGAAAGACAATAAAAACCAGAAAAAACCAGAAAATTAAATAATTATTTCAATGAAATATTATTAACCACAATCACTTCAGCAGTTTGTGATATTTCATATAATATTAGTTTTTATGTAGTAATATATAATTTTTATGCCACTTATTTATGAAGAAATAATAAAAAAATTATCATTCATTGGAAATAAACTGAAATTCTTATTTACAATATTATTTTACTTATGTGTCTGGCAATATGTTAATTTTTATTACTTATAAAAAACATTATCTTAAAAATAATTTTACTATATTTAAGTTTTGTTTCCAAGGTTTGAAATATTTTCTTGAAATATATATTCCAAATAGGTATATAAATCGTAAATACATATATGTATATATTAAAGCTATTTTGTCTTCTTATATTCTAATATTCCAGTTTACTGAAGATTATTTAAAGATTATTGTCAACTATGACAGATAACTCGTAAGTATGCATTCACTTAATAAATACAGCAATGCAATACATTATGATATATTTTCAAGGATAAAATATCCTCATTTTAAAGTATTTCTTATTTTGATATTTTTTTTAAATTACAGATCGCGGTATTATAAATATTCAATTTTTTATTGTTGTTATTTATTGTTTTGTATTATTTCAGTGTCTTAATTAGTATACCAAGTTATCTTAACATATTTTTCAAATATTAAATCAGAAAGTTAGTATATTTGCTGCCATAAATGATATTGATAACATATGTTATTAAATATAGAATAAAATATTAACATGCTCATCAGGTACAGTAACAGTAAATTATTTTTTGGTACACTGATGTGATTCCCTATCGATATTATTTTATTCTTATTGGTTTTAAATTTATAAAAGCAATAAAAGTTACTATTTTTTGTTGTAACGTGTTCCTTATATTGTTAGTAATTAATAGTAATTTTCAATGTTATTAATATTTTTTGTAGTTTGAATCTGATACCTTGAAATATTAATTATTCATGTCGCTTTTTTTAAATTCTGTTTCTTCATTTATATAATTTATAGATAATATTTTAAATGTGTTTTTTATGCGTCGTCTTCACATTACTTTTAGTACCATATATACTAATGATAAGAGTAAATGTGAATAGTAATTAGAATTTATTTAATAAATATTGTTGACATCAATTATTTTTTATTAATTATAATTAATAATGTCGTTAATGGTGTATTATATTTGTTTACTATCAATAATAATTATGGATATTAATATTAATGTAATATTTTAATTTGTTTATTATTAGTTATCAATTGATAACTAGAATATATTTTTAAATTTATGTTGCTTTTATAAAACTAAGTTTATGAGTCATTTAATTTTAAGTCTTGTATTTAATTTATGTTTTCATACAGTATCACACAATGAATGAAACTTTAAATTTTGAATGTACCTTAACCTTAAAATTGTGTGATACGATTGATGTATGTTCAATACAATGTAAGCACCCGACAGTGAGTTAGAGAACAAACCTGTTTTGTACACATAATTTTAAACTAAAACCTCAGTGATGTTTTTCTTATTGTTACTAAATATGTATTTTATTGGCTATAATTACCTGATTCATCGATACTCATAAGCACTTCAGGCTGGGTCATATATTTCATTTATAACAGACAATGTCTAAGAAATTAGGCCAGTTTGTAATTATGTTTGTTTCATTATATTTTACACTTCAGTGTTTAGATTTGTACCGTAAAATATAAGTATACGAAATTGACGTCATTTAAGTCATATAATTAAGTAACTTCTTACTATAAACTGTTTCAAATCAAGTTAAATTTTTATATTTTCGTTTAGCGTATAATACCACTACATACAATGTCAATTTCAACAAAGATTTGGGATTATTAAATTATTCTGAAAATATCTAAAGTCAAAAGTATTCTAAAGAGAGAGATACTTTATTCATTTTCAAAATTTTTAGATATTTAAATTCAAATTTATTCATTAAAATGGGAAATGATATCGTTTCTTTCGTTTAGCTTTTTCAATTTATTTTCTCTTTTTAAATATTCAACATTAAACGACATATTAAAGTGGAATATGTACTAAATATTAGATAAAGTAATAAAATAAATCAATTTGTGTATATTTTTTGTTAAGGATAATATTTTTATGATGATAAGAGCTACTTAAAATGTACATTACTAAATAGTTCATTATGCGCATATGTGTGTTGTAATAATGTAATGTATAGTTACTTAAACTATATACTTGTTATTGATTTATTCGTACTATATGTGAACAGTGTAAAGGTAGGCGTTCGAGTGAGGCCATTTAATCAAAGGGAAATCGATCGAAATGCCAAACTGTCGATTAAAATGAGCGGACCTACTACATCTATTACAAATCCAGATAGTGAGTATCTGTTGCTTACTTATTTAACAATTAAAAGTTTTAAGTACACGAAATAAATAAATAAACAAATTAAAAATTTAATAAAAATGATATTTATTAATATATATATTTACTTAAACTATAATTGTAACCTTATTCATACCGGGTTGTTTTGCACTATATATGGATTAAAATATTCTTTATATTTTATAGATTTTTATTGGTCGTTCAACATGGTTCAGAAAAAAACAATTATATCACAAATCTTTCATATATCTATATCTGTGCAATAATTTATTATCCAAGAATAAATGAATTTCATCGATTTAAAGAAAGTATTATTTTTTTGTAGTATGGTCATGTGACAGTTCCATTTGGGTGGTTAATAGTAGTGAATATAATGCTAAAAGTTGTAAAGCTTTATTTTAGGAAAAGTCATGGAAACTTTAATTGCTTTATTGGTTTAGTTTCAAATAGGGTTAAATTGTTTGTGAAAACTTTCTAAATTAGGTCTTCTTATTTAATTATCAATTCTTTTAGAATGCTTTTTGAATATTTTTACTGCTTAGTATAATTGTGTTTTACTTTTTTCAGATCCTAAAGATGTCAAGGCCTTCACATTTGATTACTCTTACTGGTGAGGCCGTAATTGTTAAAAAATATAGTTCATATTTATGTGTGTATGCTTCATTAGGGAACTTTATTACTTACTTTTTGCAATTAATTGAAACAGTAATTTGTCATTTTTATTGTTCCTAATTTTTATAAATATGCTTCGATAATGCTATCTTAGAGGAGTATCAGTCTTTCTGGGTAGTGGAAGACATGATGATTATATTATATTTTATCTTCGATATATGTATGATATTATTAAAACGTATTGACTGCCCTGTGATTTTGACCTTTGAAAGTGTGGGAAATTTATTACACTGATTTTGTTAAAACAGTTTGGAACTTAATTGACCACATACATATTTATTACTTTCTTCCTTTTATTTCATTTTTCAAAATTCATTTTTTTTCTTTTAATATTATTAAAAAAATTAATATAGTACATATATATGTCATTTATTATAAAACTTAATAAATAATAACTTGTTATATATATATATATATTAACATATTTATATTATTAAATATTAAATATTAAAGTTATATACCTATAGATATTAAAGAAATATTTCATTTATTATTATTTTTGAAAATATGATTTAACATTTTAATTAATGAATATTTAGTTAGTCCTTTTCTTTTCTTTTCTTTTCCTTTAATATATTTATTGATTTTGTCACGAATTCCATAATTACAAAATGTTGCTGTTCTGCACAGTGCAGTGCTCTTTACTTATTGATTATTGAATATAGTATGTGAGCACGTCTGTATTTGTGAAATTATTCGTGAGATTGAGTTATATAGATACGTTTATGTTATTTGTAGGTACCTTGTTATTTGTATCAACATTCAGTTTTTAGATACTAAATACTTTGTATACATACATATATGCGATTGTGTGACTATAAGTGTCTCAATGATAATAAGTTATGTGTCTTTTTATTGCATTAAATTGTTCTCTTAAAATATTATGCACAAAATATCGACAACTTGTTACATAACTCAATGTTTTAGGAGTCTCTATGTGTATCAAATTATAATTTTGCTTTCTAGCTATATGTAGATGTGTGTATAATCTATACATACATAATACATACTCATTTAGAGCAAACTAAGGGGTTCATTTTCTATATTAGTTTTTTATTCTGAAATAGACGCTTTAATTGAATAATATACTTATAATGACTGACTATAGAGTTTCATTATAGAAACTCATTAGAGAAAATATCGTTTTATTTCTAGACAGGATTATTAAAAGTTATAGCTTGAGAAAACACATTAATATAATGCATAACATAGAGTAATTATATACAGAGATTTCACTCGTATTGATTCTGTATACAGTTCAATACTACTATGTTGATACCCGAAAGCTTTTGCAAAATAACGTTTTAAAAACTGACAGCAGTTAAACAGATTATGTTGTACAAAAGTTTTAGGCTTATAGGCAATAAATTATTTATTATAGACAACTTACGCATGTTAAAATTGTATGAATATATATATTTGTTCTTAAAAGGAATTTAATCAAAATATTTAATACTACTTCTTTGTAACCCTTTACATAAAATTTATGAAAATAAAACGATTTTTTATATACGACGATTTACAGCGCGATGTATATGAAATCAATAAGAGTCAACAGTTTGTGATACATAATACTCTATGATGCAGAATACAACATAACAAGACAAAATCATGTAAATTAAGTACCGATGTAAAAATATTTATATTTAAAGCAAAATTTAAAAATAATCCAGGTGTATGTAATTTAGATACAGGTTATTTTTTTCGATACAAAAATTAAGGAGAAATTAAAAATTAATATTTCATTAATATTTTTGCATTTTCTGTTTGTTTATCCGGCCTTCGTAAGTAAAAAATAACTTGCCTGTAATTTATTTCAATATAAATATAAATTTTTACCTTTTCCATTTACTTTCTGTTAATTACAATACAGTTGTATGACTATATATATATATAGAGTTCCAGGAGAGAGGAGGGTGTTGCAAATTGACAAACTTTATATAATTAACAGAAAAAAAGAAGAAAACTATCTATTATCTACATCAAAATTAACTATTCAATTCTATTCAAATTACAATATTCTCAATTTTAATAGCTGTTTAACTTTTAGAAATATTCGTGTTATATATGGATTAAAAATGGATTACGTATTCATAATTACGGATTCAAAATTATTCAATTTAGGTACTAATAATGGGTCCTCGACGTGAATGTTGATCGAAAAAAAGACATATTTTAATATATAAGATAAAATATGTTCTTCCTTAATTTTAATTATTTTTTACTTTTTACTTTGTCAACACTAAATGGAATCAAACTTGAACATGTTTGTTTCTCACTCTGAAGAGGTACTTCAAACTGCTCTTTTATTTTCATAGGTCCCATGATGGCTACACCGCAAATGCTCAAGGTATTCTAGAGCCCTCATCTCCCAGTTCTCCTTATGCGAGTCAAAGTCGTGTTTTCACTGAACTTGGTCAGGGATTGTTGAAGAATGCTTTCGAGGGCTACAACTGTTCGCTGTTTGCATACGGGCAGACTGGATCGGGAAAATCTTACTCGGTCGTTGGATTCGGGGCCAATCGGTAAGTCGTATATTATTTTAAAATTCAAATAAAGAGGTTTGTTATTTGCAAGATACATGTAAGTAAGTAAGTAAGTACGTAAAACGTATATTTAGAATTAAAGCGGCCAGGGTCGGACATGTGTGAAGAAGTGAAATTAAGATACAATCTGATACGCTTAAGTAACAGTTATTATTTACAATACATTCTAAAGTATAATTTACAAAATAAAAAAATAGAATTAAGAATTAAAATAATTTAATGAGCACACTTTTAATTCAATTCTAGATATATTTTTCTTAGATTTTGTAGTCTCAACTGACATGCAGGTTTGGTTGCACTCTGATTGTTCGTGATACATTAATTATATTACAATTAAATAATTAATAAGATTTGGAGGTTACCTTTAAATGCTAAAAACATTTAGTTTATCAGTCTACCTATTTTAGTTTAGCGTATTCAGGATAGCCTGCCTAAACGAAAGTTACAATTTTCTCGATATAAAATCGTTTCTCTTTTTAATTTATTAATTGGTAGGTATGTACATGAAATTAATTAACCATTTTAATTTTCTGGTTGCATTAAGCAACATTAATATGTAGATGTCCACTGTATGTCTTTGTATTCCAGAGGCATTGTTCCAATTACCTGCAATGAATTATTCAAAAGAATTGAAAAAACAGATGATTCCAACATGGTATACAGTAAACGTATTTGTATTTTGGTTTCTAATCATTGTTTAATTGCGAATATAGTACTTGAGTTTTTATTTTGTATTAATTTGTAAACATATATATCGGAATTAATTATGTTTATTAATTTAGATGTCATCTTTGGAGACATTGTCTTATATGTTTATAAAGAGTAACGTTTTGTAATAATGTAGCACTAAATGATTGAATTAAAGAAGATGAGAAAATATTCCATTTGTAATTAAAATAGCTTATGCTACATTTGGGCTTATTTTATTTTATAAAATGTATAATACTGCTACCCAGAATCTGCAGATTTATTCATTAAATGAATAATGTTTTTGAATTCTATTTTAGTATTTCGAAGTCACATTTTCCATGCTTGAAATCTACAATGAACAAGTCCGTGATCTGCTCTGTACAACCAATGAAAAGGGCGGTCTTCATATTCGTGAGCATCCGGTGTTGGGATTTTTTGTTCAAGGCCTCAAAAAGGTTCCGGTGGGCTCTTATAAAGATATCACTCGATTGATGGAGCGTGGTACGTGCAGTTGAACAATCGACTTGGTCGTTAAGTTAGATAAACGCCGCTGCTATTTATCTAATAGCAGCTTAATATTTATAAACTAGAGTTTTACTTAATAAAAAGTAAACTTTTACTATAGATATTATTAGTTCTTATTATTTTATACTTATTAAAAGTACAATTTTTTGAAAACTTTATCTCATCTTAAAAACTAATTCTTAATTTCCCATCTTAAGTTATAATTTTTTTCCAAAACCAAAGCAACATAGTTTTTGACAATGTCATATTATATTTTCTAAATACATAGTATAATATACATTATTCTCAACCTAGCGGTCTCACTTTCGGTCGAATATTAAAAACCATTGAAAGACATTAAAAGTATGTTTATATAATAAAGACGGTGGCCTTTTTATTGCAAAAATATTTGAATTTTTGCCATACATTATCTGTAATATAGCTGCTGTACCATAGGCACATCAAACAGGACGATGGCAGCTACCAACATGAACGCAACAAGTAGTCGAGCTCACACTGTTGTTGCGATTACATTTGATCAGATCACCAAGACAGTGGAAGGACAGACGAAGAAGAGTTCCATCATAAACCTCGTCGATTTAGCAGGTGTGTTGACTGACGAATTTTCTATTATAATCAAGGGTATTTTATTTTGCTAATTAAAATACATTTATAAAGTTAGATATTTAAAACTCTAAAGTTACAAATTTAATACATTTGTTATTTTCTTGTAGCAGCATTATATCAATTAGAAAATAACAGTAAACATGCGTAGTATTTGTGACATAGAAATGACTATTTTGTATTTGGTTTTAACTCTCTTTTAGATATTTTTGTACATTTCATAGTTTTGTTTGTAAACAGTATATATACACGTACAGATGCTCCAATTGAATCTATTCAAACTGAACAAATGAATACATTTAATACACAAATTTAAACTACGGAACACATTTGTACGCAGTATTAAACGCATACCGATAACTTTGTTTTAGTGTTGTTCAATTTTAGCTAGGTTTAATTATATTCCTTGTTCATTTTAATGTTGTTTCTATTTAATCGGAAAAGTTACGTTTTGATTATGTATGTATAAAATATTTTTAATCAATTTATCATTCAGGATTACTACTATTGTATAGTTTAAAAAATAAACTATGCATTTACTTTGGAAGTAATAAAAGAAGAGCGATACAATTATATTTTTTAATAAAAATGCTCGTATTATAGATATATGTAAATTAAAATTAATTGCTATGTCTATATGGTTAGGTACAAATTATTCTCAGAATTCTTGTACACATACAATATTTAATTATATTAGTCGCGATATGATATATGCGTGTATACATTATATATGCAAAGGGTATTAAACCTTATATCTATGCACAAAGCACAATAGACGTTGACTATAGCCATTATTTTGAACCACTGAATTGCGAACCGCTCTGTTACATTCATAAATATTTCATCTTATGTCTCTCTTAGTTACTGGCGCGTTTTGTACAATAATGTTTTTTTGAAATAATTATAAAAAATATTATATATGCATTTGTTTAGTGCCTTATATGCATCTGTCTGCGTATTTATATGTTTGGTCGTTTCCGTTAGCACTTAGGAGTACCTAGTTATGAGGGTAGCGTTACCATTAACAGTTCTTCTGTTTAATCTGATGTATGTATATAATCAATAAGTATATTTTAATGTATAAAACATGGTGTCTTTTTTTGTGTGTTATCTAAGTTGTTTGACTACTTTTTAATTTAACAAAAGCGATGAACAAATCAATTTATTATTGTATGGAAGAGAGTATAAAAGAATAAAAGCTTTAACAAAATGTGACAAGAAATAGATCAATTAGCTTATATTTTATTGCATAGGGTTACCAGAAAAATGTCTTCTAGAATTATAAAATTCTAATGTTTAATTTATAACATACTAACAGTTTGTTTGCGCATAACTTATTGCTAATATTTGTTTTATTTCTCAGATTTATGATTGTCTGTATAATATATGCACATATACATACACAAACACACATACACATATATAATATATAATATAGTTTATATAATATTCTATAATCTATTGTTTTTCGCTCACTATTAAGACTTAGTAAATACTTTAATTCTCTCAAATGATCTTTAAATCATGATATAGTATTGGAGTTATTAGCTCAGTACATTTATGCTATTCTGAAACTTTATACAATTAGGATACAATATTATTATTTCTCACGAGAATCAGATTTTATGAACTAATACATAAAAAGAGCTGTATAAATATTTACAATAAAACGAAATATAAACTAATATTTTCTGTAAAAGTATTAATATTAAAAAAGCTCATTAAAATTTAGTTAAGGCAGACTTTAACCCCAGAGTCACAGATAGACTCTTAAAAGAACGATTCAAATACCTTTTTTAATTAAAAACAAATTGCAACAAGTAAGTTACCATTCCATCTCTCGTCCTTATTCCCCCTTCTATACAAATCTGACTCTCAGGATCGGAACGAGCAGACAGTACTGGAGCCACTGGAGATCGACTCAAAGAGGGAGCCAATATCAACAAGTCGTTGTCAGCTCTGGGAAATGTCATCTCTGTAAGTGCATCCTTGCTTGCTTATATATATATATATATATATATCATATTTTATTTTGTAACTGAAATAATTTGACATTCTTTTTCTTACTTCATTATTAGATGATGTAGTAAAAATATCTTTAAATTTACTTGATATTTTTGTGGATAAAAACTTTTTTTTTAAGTTTTCACATAATGTTAATTTTAAAAATATCTAAAAAGGAATAAGGAGTATGTTAATAGTTTATTTTCTTATTAAAGGTCAATGTGTAGCGTTAAAATTAACACGATATCATTCAAAAATTGTCTTAATTGAAATTGCTTTTGAATTTGCTGGAAATTAAGGTTGTTTTGAGTTATTATGTAGGATCAAGAAGAGATCAAACGCAAAGAATTTGTTAATTAAATTTTTATTAAAATATATTAAATGTCTCTTTGTTTTTGTACATATTCCGCCAAATATTTCAGGCCTTGGCAGATCGCTCCAATGGTAAGACGAACGTGAAGGTTCCTTACAGAGATTCCTCTCTCACGAAATTATTACAAAATGCTCTTGGTGGCAACAGGTAAGATATATTTATGTATGTATTAATAAAATAAAATAAAAAGTTAAATTTAATTTGAACCCTGGTATAAACACTTCAATAAGTTATTTGTATATAAATGGCCCTTTTACTATTATTAAATACTTAAAATTAAGTATTAAACTATTTAAAGATTAACGAAGTGATAATTTTGGTAAATTTGTTTTACATATTATATTTTATAAAATTATAATTTTATTGGTTTATTCTATTTATTTTATCTATTATCTTAATATAAAAAATTTGTATTTAAAAACTTAAAAAACTATATTATTGGGTCAAATTATGCTGTCATATTTTTAATTATAGCAACTGAGAATTAAAGTACATTTATACATATATAAATAAAGAAGGGATTGCTAATCATTTAAACTTTAGAATCGTGTCATATAATTTACTAAACTTTTATAGATCAAATGGTTCATTTGATGACAAAGCCTTACTATTTTGTTTATTGACCTATTATAGATGAAAAATCTATTTCGCAGCTTTAGTACACCGTCTTTTATCGATATAATTATATGTTATATAATGGATGATCTAATATACATTTAACTGTTTGACGTCAGTGCTCATTGGAAATAACTATATAATTAACTATTTTTAAACGACCACATCAATAGTTTCTGTAAACATATGCTAAACATACACTAAATCATTCTTCAGTATTTTATGTTAAATGACTTATGGCAGATATTGTTATGTATCTAATTAATTTTGTGGTGAACATATAACACATAAATGACTTCGTTCGTATTATGTTCTCGAAAACATTAATAAGAAAGAGGCAGTAAAACAAACGTTTCTGGATAAGAGCAAATGTTAAAAGGAGAACATTTATTACAAAAGTGTATGTCGAAATTATGTAATCTACATATTATCATTTAAATCGTACAAAACATGTTATATTTTAAGAATATTAATTTAATTTCTTACAATTCTTAGAAGGGTACTGTGCGCTGAGTCCCATTAATATAAGTAGTGAAGCATAATTTAAACAAAGTAAATTAAAATTAAATTAACTATTGTTTTAAAAACTTTTTTAAAGATAAACATATAATAGTACATTTTTTATTAATGTTTCAAAGATTTAAGAACAAGCTATAAATGTAAAAAGAACATTTTAATACTTGTCCGAAATAATTTGTTAGCCGTTTTATTTGTTTTTTAATATTTATTTTTTACTGAATAAAAAATGTGAACTACTTTATATATAAATCATTTAATGAAAAACTATCACTTGAATTTTCCATAATATGATTATAATAATAATAGGTCAATTGAATAATTACATTACAAATATGTCTTACATGATAGGGGATACAAATTTATATTGAGATACGATTTCAATTTTTTAATTATATGTATACATTTTTCAGCTTTAAACAATGGAACAACTTATGCACTATAATGCATTTTTTATATTCAAATATAAATATTTGAATATAACCATAGAAATTGCCGAATAAAATTTATAATTTAATACTATTTGTGTAGTCTTTTATATAACTGGTCTTTTTGGATGTAGAAATTATCCATACAGAACTTACACTCTTGAAATCTATTAATGTAATTTTCCTAATTATTATTTTCACATATCAAATTGTGAATATTTCATTGTGGATTAATAGTAAATAGTGATAACTGGAGTAGTAGGTAATGTATGTAGCCATAAACTTTAACAATAGGTATAAAGCAATAAAATAACTTATTCTTTTTATAAATATCGTTAATTAAACGGGCTTAATTCTGTCCAGCAAAACTGTGATGATTGCTGCCCTTTCGCCCGCCGATATCAACTATGATGAGACACTGAGCACACTGCGCTACGCTGATCGGGCCAAGAAGATTAAGAACAAAGCCATTGTGAATGAGAATCCTCTTGATACCCTTATTCGAGAGCTCAGGGTGAGACTTCATGTCAAAGAAATGACACATTTTTTTATGAATCTGAGAAATGCGAAGACGAAAATTGTTAAATAAATATTAATGTATTGATATGAACTAATTGAATATCAGTTATCATAAGAGTTAGCAGCCTTAAAAATCTTTAAACATGTAAGATGATATATTCTTAACAATGGTGTCCGGTTTACTGGATTGTAATCTTATTTGTTAAACTTCATTTACACACGAACTAACTTTGAGAATATTTGTTTATATGGTTTATATCCAAATTATTTTTTTAGGTCATTATGTAATTCATCAATATAATTTAAAAATTGGTTAATATTTGTTATTATTGCTATTCTCATAATTTAATGTAACTTGTTAAATATTTTGGAATAATATTTTTTGATGAATTGTAATTCGCTGAGGCTTTTTATTTGCAATATAGTATAACACGTTAAGATAAAATTAGTTAATAAAGAGCAAAAACATTTTAGTTGAATTCATTATTATTATTAATTCATGGAACATTTAACTTATATATAATATATTAAACATTTTATTTTAATATTATTCACAATTTAATAAGTTTTATGCTCATATGTTGTTTAGGTTGAAAATGAAAGGCTTCGGCAACAATTACTAACTGGGGAAATTCCTCAAGGAACAAATACAACAGGAATGACAGAGAAAGGTGAGTTTTTGAAGATAAAAATAATTTACATTATTTTCAACTTTGTACATCCAGATATGCAGATTTTTTGCTAATAAATGATCAAAGCATTAATTTTGTCGATTTATTTAATTTTAGAAATTGAAAAAATGCGGGAAGAAATCAGATCTGAAATGCAAGCACAGATGGACAGCAACACGGAAGCTATTTCTGCTCAGAATCGGGTTCATTGGGAAAAAAGAGTACACGGAAATTTGCAGTCTTATAAGATTGTCTATAGTTGTAATTAAACATGCTACAAACGTATAATAAATGCACTTCCAATTAGCTGGATAACATTTTTAAACCATTTGTAATTATTGCTTATTTAAATACAGTATATTTTTTGAAGTAATGAACGTGGATAGAAATTAGGGAAAATCGGCTTACATTTTCTGGTTTAATTTAATAGGTATTTAAAATGTTAAACTGTAAAATAATAAACATGCAAATAAATTTTAAGAATATAAAAATGATAATTAAATTTACTATATATTATTATATTTTTAAAAAGTGCTTTTATAAAGTATTCAGTTAAAAGTTATCTAAATTGTGTCTCTTATAATTTTTGTTTTTATATCTTTTGTGACCCCAACATTCAACCAGAAGATTATTGTGAACACTGTTGTCTATAAATACCAATATACAAATGTTGGTACATATAGGAAGGCACAAAAACAAAGATGTGTATCACTAAAATGTAGCTGTTCATATTTCGCATCCAAATTTAAAAACGTATATTTTCAAAGATTCTTTCGTATATATATATATATATTCAAAAGAATATATATAGTAACATGTCATAAGTTATATTTAACTAAAGCAAGTACTTAGCTAGACTTATAATTATGCAATTGATTCTATAAATCGTTTAAAATATTTGTAGAAATTTAGTTGAGGTACATAATACATATTATATAGGGTAATAATTTGATTAAATATTGTTAACAAAACATAATATTACTAATTTTGTTAAAAATGTAGATGATTGTTAAAAAATGACGAATAAAAAAATTCAGCACGTTTAATTACTCTAAGTGTGGTAGTTTGTTTTAGTTTCTAAAATTAACTAGATACTGAAATATCTTCAATACTTGTTAATTATAAGACAATAATGTATAGATATAATAAATCATTAAAAGTTTATTTTGGGATATGAAGGCTCTCATATTGCTTGAATACGCACAACTAAACAATAAGATAAGAAAACAGTAATGACTTGTATGAATATAATGATGCAAATCTCTACAGTAGAAAATAATAACATATTTAACATATAATAACATATAATAACCTTTTTTTAAAACGTTTTGTTACTACTAACAATTATTATCAATCAAAAATGAAAAATAGTACAAAAAATGAATTTAAATATTACTTCCTTTTTCGCTGATCCATTTTCTTTTTTGTACACTCAAAAAATGCACGAATCAATTTTGGATTGCCACTTCTACCCTGTTCAATTTCTATGATTGAAAACATCAGCTGAAAGAAGCGCGCGCGGAGGCTGATGCGGCAGCCAATGAGAAGAAATCAAACCGGGATCTGCCACATTTGGTGAATCTGAACGAGGATCCACTCCTCTCGGGAGTCATCATCCACCAGATCGGTCAAGATAAGGTGACAGTGGGTCTGGCCGAGTCTAAGCCCACGATTGCTCTAAGGGGGCTCGGCATCCTCCATAACCACGCTGTGATTACGGGAGGAGGGTCCAAGAAGGCCAAAGGGGCCATCAAACTCGCGGCTGGAGACCCGAAGGCGCAGATCAGGATCAATGGAGCTCTCATAAAATCTCAAAAGAAATTGAAGCATTTGGATCGTATCCTATTTGGTAAACTATACTGCTGTGTTTGATGTTTAGTAATTCTTGTGATATTTAGTTTTGCAGTTATACTACGAGTTATACTTTCAAGTGTATATTTATGACACTATATAATTACATACTATTTTTACCATCATTGATTTTTTTATGTCAAAATTGAATAATTTATAACCATTGATCTCTTAAAGAGATCATAATATAATATTTGTATTTATCCTCAGTATTTATCTTAAATGCAGATAGATAACTTGAGTATAATTTTAGATTATAATTTACGGTTTTGTAAAAAAACTTGACAAAATTATCATACTTACAGTCAGCCCATTGAATAAATTCCTTGTACAAGCTTGTTGTTTAATATTAGTGTTTAATAGATTTCACTTGAATAATAAAATACGTAGCGACCATTTATTTAATTGTCTATTGTCGTAAATACCATGCACATCGCATTGCAGGATCGAATCACCTGTATCTTTTCAAGCATCCAGCAACTGCCGAGGATAGTGACCCCAATTTAAAAAAAACGATCGATTGGGAGTTTGCTCAAGATGAACTGGCCAACGCCAGGGGGTTTGCAACATCCGATGGGACCGTGACATCTAGCAGAAGTGCGTTTTTAGTCTTGTATTATATTACATTGTTTTTTGAAAAGGGGCTTATAATGAATAAAATCGTAACAGTTTTGAAAGTTCACCGCATAGTATAGCGGGTAATGTGTTGCTCCCTCGTCGACCTATATTTCTAGTCTGATACCTGTGCATCTAATTACTTAACGCTTTTGCACAACACTTGAAGATTATCCAAATCCCTGTATAATGGAGTTGACAATGTTGACAAGTCGTATTAAGCTTGTCTTTTATAACCCTTTATAACAGATACTGAAAGAGGCACACAAAGTACATTTAAATGGTGTTTAACTAGACTTACTAAATTGAATAGTTTATATTGCTCCTAATGGTAAAAATAACTGCTTGGTTGTTTTCTTTTATATTTATAATATTTTGTTAATATTATTGCTTTCGTTTTTATAATATTACTTTGCTATTTTAAAGATTTATTATTTAGGACTACTTAACAGCGATTTAAAAGTGACAGCAAATTTGAAGTTCAATCTTTTGACTATTGCTCAGGACGCTTAACATTTGTTAGAATTAAACATTTAAAAATGGTTTCTAATCCTATAGATTTACTTAGCTTAGATCCACATAAAAATTAAAAAATCTCTGTCTAGTACCTTCATCCGCGCTACATTCACTGTTCGAAAATAGCATATAGTATATAGCAAATTCGTAAATTATAATTCGTAAATATTTATTCTTATATTATTATTCGTAATGTTTGAAATTTCGTATTTTGTATATTCGTAAATGATAGTTCGTAAATATTTCTTCTTATATTATTATTCGTAAATATTATTGATTTCAAATAACAAGACAACTAGAACAGCGAACTAAATACGCGTAACATTCTGATTGAAATCCACGTCTAATGCCAATAATGTACTTAATCAATTGCGTCATTCGATAGCTGTCTAACAAATTCCTGATAACTATTTATTGCAAGTGCGTCAATCACGCCATATATGTTAGTCCATTGATCATCGCTCACATTCGGAACCATATAATACTGGATAGTGTAATCATTTTCACTTAGTTATTAACATGTATGCAGAAATTTCGCGTGATTCTAAAGCTGTCCAACTTATTTCTGATAACTATAATTTCAAGAGAGACTATGCCACGGATAAAAAGATAT
>JAYRBW010070472.1:0-50989 GCA_036023295.1 Invenusta paracnida | reverse complement strand
GACACTGAGGAATCTAATGAGGACACTGAGGAATCTAATGAGGACACTGAGGACACTGAGGAATTTAATGAGGACACTGAGGAATCTAATGAGGACACTGAGGATACTGAGAAATTTAATGAGGACACTGAGGAATTTAATGAGGACACTGAGGAATCTAATGAGAACACTGAGGAACCTAATGAGGACACTGAGGAATCTAATGAGGACACTGAGGACACTTAGGAATTTAATGAGGACACTAAGGAATCTAATGAGGACACTGAGGAATTTAATGAGAACACTAAGGAATCTAATGTGGACACTGAGGAATTGAATGAGGACACTGAGGAATTGAATGAGGACACTGAGGAATTTAATGAGAACACTGAGGAATCTAATGTGGACACTGAGGAATTGAATGAGGACACTGAGGATACTGAGGAATTTAATGGAGACACTGAGGAATCTAATGAGGACACTGAGGACACTGAGAAATCCACTTAAAACACTGAAAACCTGTACACGAGTGTATAAATATTTTTAGCTATATCATTTCAGTTAATAAAAATGTAACTATATATCAACGAATAAATTGTGAATGTTTTAAAAATAATACTCGTTTATAAGACTAGTATTTTTTTAGCTACATTTGAAATAGTATAAATACAGTTACTTAAAAATACACAGTACTACACAGTATTACATATAAAATTAGTAAGCATGACTCAGAACAATGTTTTCAAATCGTATGCACCGAGGTTAATGTAGGTTAATATTTTCTTTGCCCATCCTCGTGCAAAATTTGCCGTCACCACTCCGATATTTTTTTCTTCCAGTTGAGCAAGAGTTGTCAGTCGCAGTTGATATTCCTAAACAAACATCTGCTCCCGAGCATCAGAGAAATCCCATTTGAAGGATGCTTTCCAAGATGAAAATGCATTCTTACATATTATTATGTATTACATATTATATGTTGAAAAAAGGACTGTAGGCTGGAAGGAATAATACATCATGATCGTTCCTCAATTGGGATTCCCGAGCTCTTCCGTGACAGCTTGCGTTTTCCAGGATAAAAGTAACGGAGACGTCCCCGGCTGCTTGTGATGTGTAAGCTAAACAACATTAAATATAACTTTATTTGTTCCTCCAACATTCATACGGTGAAAAATTATACCCCGTGTGCTGGAAACTTCTATGATGGAACTAAAATGAGGATCCTGTCATCCGTCAACAATAACGACTTTTAATAAATAACATGACTACTGTTCGTTGATCCTGCCGTGCGCGCCCTCATGTCAATTATTGCACCCCGACTTGTACTAGCAATTCACATTGTATTCGACTAGCTACATTGACATCATCCAGTTCCAATCCTGAAGTCTTGTTTCCAATTTTTTCACATTGATCAATTAGCCATGCAATAGACGAGATAGTGTCGAAACATAAATGTGTGGTTTAGTAGGTATTGGAAGTCTTAGATTAGCATTTATTTGTTTCAAAGTAAAGCTTAAATTATCTTCCACGATTTAAACAGCTGCATCACGCACATCATTATCGGTTCTTTGGTTGTGAACACCTCCCCGTCTCAGGATAACCTTGCAATTGTTGTATCTTTAGTACTTTCATATGAATGTCCATACTGTTCCCCTCTTTATACCCAATGCATCCGCAACTTCTTAATAATCTTTACCTTCTTCATGTGTGTGTATCAATGCGTATCAATGCGTATCTCTTGGAATATTAATCCCTAATTACATTTGTGAACCTTGTTGTGTCTATCTATCAAAGTTCACCTAGTAATTACTGTCGTATTAAAGATTAAAAATTATTATAAAATACACGCTTTTTATGCTGACCGTAATGACATTTAATCCTTCACGTAATGCCACTTATTTTTTATGATTTTTATAAAACCAAATTATTAAAAAATATTTCATTTAGTAAGCACTCAAAAGTGTTGCACAAAGACAGTTGACTTTACCACAAATACATGGACTAATCTACGTATAATAGGTCAAATAATTTTCTTAAATCTGTTAAATAACTTTCATATTAAATCTACCTATAGGAAATTATGATATGAAATATATAATGTTGAATATCATTAAGAGCAAAGCTTTTTTTACTTCTGCCATGAAATTTTAGTTGATCTGCTTACACAAATCAAGTTTTATAAATAACCAATAGTAGTATTTTTCAAATAATAAAGATAATGAATTAAATATGAATCTATAATACATATTTAATTCTATAATGTATATATATATATATTCCGCCTATTTAAGCTCGAATTGTATTTAAAATACACATAAATAATTCCAACTATATTACAAACGGAACATACACTAAAATGGGGATATTTGACAACAATCAGCCAACAATCCACAGATCCAGTATCAATACAGAAGAAAAGAAACCGTTATTAAACCTATTTGATTTTAACTGTGGCATTACTTTATTGAATATATAATCTTACATTCTCCAAAATATAGCCTTTTTCATTGTTTCGAAGGATAATATATATTAATATTCTTGGTTTTACGTAATGAATTACTTCCACAATAAAGTATAGTGATTTTATAACTATCCTGACAGTACTGTCTATATCAATGCATGTTTATTGCATGCCAAAAAGAAATTGAACATTTTCATATGGTAGTTAGTAAAAAATATATTATGCAAATATTACATATGCAATAGAACGAAAAACAACCCACTCATTACTAATACGTGGAAAACAAAAAGATTTTAAAATGATAGAAACTTGGATTATTAGTGTATTTTGGTCCACAAAAATAAGGCTTTTGCAAATGAACATGAACATAGAAAACACCTTCTTGATACAAAGACGTAGTTTACTTATTGTGATAATTAATTCATATTCTAGGGAGAGGGTGGGGTGATAAAACTTAATAAAGTCTCATATTTCAAGTCATTACAATTTATATTTAAGGCGTAATAAGGAAATATTTAGTGAAACATAAATCTATGTAAAAAGTGAGCATTTCCTGCAAAATTATTCCTTACTAAAATAGTTACATACTAACTTAAAATTAAGATTGTCAATACACTAGCTTGAACTAACAAAACATATTGGTATAACATAATAGTAACGTTAAACAAAGTTATACTGCATCTAAAATATTTGTTATTACAAAATATGTGTTTCGACATTAATGATAATAAGCTCATGTATTTTTTTTTTTCAATATTTAAGGAGTATTAATCTAAATGTGTAAATTTCTTATAAGTATGGTTACATAGGATTCACACACTTCATGGCCATACATGATTCAAAATATGGAATAAACTTTATGACTCCGTTAACTTCAAAATAAACTGTGCCTTTATATGTGTCTTTATGCAGAATGTTAAAAACCGTTATGAATATGTAGGAACTTTAATTAAATACACAAATTGCATAATGCAGTCGTTAAAGATGCTTGAGTAAATTGTATATGTTTATGTTTATATAATTTATATATCTATTAGTAAATATAATAACTATGTGAATCATAGAGTAAATAGTAGAGCAGAGGTCTAACTCAACAAATGTGAATGCATGCAGTTGGTTTTTTTTTAATGCAATATACTAAATCAACACTGTAGATTTCAAATCTGATATCAAATTTGACCTAAATAATTGTCTTTACTGAAATCTGGTTTTATATTGCTAAGTAGGTGTTATGGGTTATAGACAGTATACACAGTATTACTAAAATTTTAAAATTTAATAAATACGAAGCATATCAGTCTTATTTACATTAAATTACATTTGTAGATAAATTTTACAATTAAGCGTCGGCTAAACTAGTATTTTAGTATTAATAAAATAATATGTTTTCTTGATTATCACACATTCAGCTGCTATACGAGGACAAAGTAATATACATATTAGGACGGCCTACTTTTACATCGGCGCAATTGTTGTAATTTTCAATTAATTTAACTGAAATGTTGTACATATATGTATATTCTATCAAATATCAACAACAATTAGAAACTACTTTGTTTATTATTACATATTCTGGGGGTCCGTAGGGGGACAAAAATGGGAACGCTATTAAAAAATAAAGAATATTATATTCATATTATTTAAATCAGGGTTTTGTATAAGCATATCACCATATTCGATACGTGCAGAATAAATTTTGAAAAGTCGATGTACACTGTGTTCCATTATCGGTATATTTTGCTTCCGATATTTATTATTTAAAATAATGTTCCTATGTGTAAAATAATGATGTGACTAATTTTGATTATGCTAAAGTGAATTTGTATCGTTTGAATATAGGTTTTGATTAATTAGTATAAATTTATATTTTTTAATTTATCAAGTAACAATAATAGTATTTTAATAATATGATAATGATGATGATACACATCTTCCACCGCCAAAAAATTAATGTAGGTCGTGGGATGCCGTTGTTACCGCAGTAGTCGTCCTTTTAAGACGTGGGCCCATTTCTTCAAGTTCGTTGTAACTTCGTAAGCTTGTTGATGGTTCAGGTGGATGTACGCCAGGTCCTCTAGTAGTTGCTCAATATACATAAGAGCGCGCTGGTCTACCTTGACGACGAGCCACAGATGGTTGATTTTTATGTTCGTCCCAATTGCAAGTGCCGTGAAAGGACGTCGCACCGCGTGACCAAATAGTGTGAGTCGGTTCTGGCGGAGGATGATGCGGAGAGAGATTTGTGAGAGCATATAGATCGGTGTTTCTGTTCACTCGTAGATAAGGGTAGTTGAGGCAGTGACGCAGGAGTGCTCTGTGAGTGGCGTCTATTTCATCCTCTTGGGTGGGGGTGAGTATCCCTGAGGCGGCGCTGTACAACAGAACTGTTTCAACGCATGCTCGGAAGAGGTTCACCTTCTCCTCGACGTTTGTATCAGAGCCCCATGCGACTTGGAGATTACGTGCAGCTACCCATGCAATTGGACGTTGTTTGCGGAAACTATCATGACTATTATGCACATCACAGTCGAGATATATAAAGTTATCGCATGTTGGTAGAATCTCTTATTCAATGGTAGTCACAGGTGGTCGTGTCGTGTCGCCAATATGCATTATCTCAGTCTTGCGTGCATATTTACGCGCAGTACTACTTTACGTTATACTTACTCAAAGTGGGTGAATTGTTGTAGTGCTGCTACTGTATCATCGCTCAGCAGCCCAATGTCATCTGTATCGCCGGGAGCAGATAGCTTGATAGCTGGTATGCGACTTGACAACCGTTGACGTGCTGTGTAGCTATCATTGTTCAGTAGTGACATGCGCATCGCGTAGTCCATCACAATGATGAATATATAAGGGGAAATTGTGTCACCCTGTAGAACACCTGATGACGTGTTTTAAACTTATAAAAATTAGAGACTATATAAGCTTTTCAAAAACCGACGCACCTCTCCTATATAAATAATATAGATAATAATAATATATTAATATAATATATATATATATCATCCAATTGAGTAATTCTAATCAGTCATATAATATAGAACAATTCAGAAAATACTTATTTTGAATTAATAAAATGTTATACAACTAAGTTTAAAATGTAATAAAAAATAATTAAATAACTTATTTTATTAAAAGGGTAAGTACACTGAGTGCTCTGAACAAAAATCAACCCTAGACTATCCAACTTTCACTTCACATAAAAATGGCACAGGTTGAGTTACTCAAGTCCCTGCAGGACCTATATTATAGGATATTATAAGATACCTCCAGGATATGAAAGATGATATGTAGGATACCCGAAGACACCTATAGGATATGGAAGATCACCTTCAGATATCAAAAAATGCCTACAGATAAAATTGTCCTATAAATAAGTAAATATTAAATTGGAGATATACAACAGAGCGCTCATTATCCAATGAACTACACAATGTACGTAATATTTAGCGAGAAATATTGAACCTCCTACCTTTCAGCTATATTTGCAATTTAAAAGGATAAACATATAGGATAATTAATAAGAACTTTGATTAAAGTTTACACAAACATGATATTAGAGAAATTATTAATTATTGTAATAATTATAGAGAAATTCATTTTATTTTAGAACTAAAAATAGTAGCATACTAATAAATATAAACAAAATCAATTCTACTTCATAAAAAATCTTTACTTAAAATACTTAAATGTAGCAGTTATGTAAATGTAATTTTAATTTTAATATTCAAATAGACTTATTTTGTATTCGCTTCCTTGCAACAGGTCAGATCCAGATTTAAACAAAATTAACTAAGTTAAGCTGTAATGTTATATCACTCTAAACAACATATTAAAACATCTGACAATGGTCAATGAAAATAAACAGTCCAAAATTTGTTTTATATTTGCTGTAATCATGGTAATGTGAATATAGTGTACACCATTAATTTGTACCAAGCGACGATTTTAATAAAGTTTTCAACTTGTCACCATTTATATTAAACTATTATATATCTATAGGTATGTTAACAATAGAAGTAATATGTGTCATCATTCAATAGATCATAGAAATGTTAATAAAAATTGTTCAATAAAGAATATTTTTATTAAAATTGAAATTTATATATTAAAATGTCACTGGCTTGGCAGTAGAATATACAGCAGTTCATGTATAGTAATAAAAGCGATATTATGAGGTTAGTATTTAAAGCGTCATAATACCTCTTTATGTACTATAAAAAAGTGTTACTTAGTAGGTACAGGGAGGTACATAATTTCACATATACTATACATTACAGTAAATATGATATCATACATGATTTATAATATGTCCTGCCTCTTAAAAGAAATATTATGTTTAACAAAATAATATATATTTTGAATACAGTAATAAAGAATCAAATTAAAGTTATATGATTTAATTAATATTGAAGTAATAATAGTCTGATAAAATGATATCATAATTAAAGAAGTTTAAGTTGATAGTTATGCTAAGTAAAAGTAATGAAATGTATGCCATAGGCATAAAATAAAGCTGTGCAAGTATTTATACAAATGTGTAATATAAAATCAAGTAGAATTATAGATGTGTACATAAGTATACCTGCAGTAAACAGAAACTGTATTAATATTTTATTTTTTAATGAATTATTTGTATAATATATTATTTATGTCAACAATTACTACTAATATTGTATTATTATTGAAATTGTATTACAATTTTTTACTTTTTATCTAATAAATACTAATAAAATTAGCAGGATTATACCCATATTATTTTATAGGTTTTCCCAAACAAATAGAGACGGTCGACAGAACAAATGAAATTAAATAACGTCAGATCAAATAGAGACGGCTGACATTAGAATTTTAGAATCGCGTATTTCGTCAGACCAAGAAGGGTTTGGTTAATGTTGACAAATGCGTTACATCAAAAATAATATCGACACAATTAGTATATAAAACGTTGAGAAATTATAATGTTAACCGATAGTTGATATTTATGTATTTTTACATCTTAAATTAAAGCCTTTTTCCTATGTATGTATATAAATACATATAAGATTGTAAACACTTATCCGTATTGCAAATTATATACCATATAGGCGTATAATAAATAATAATTACATTCAAAACGTAATTATGTTTAATACATTAGATCGTACGGTATAAGTCACACCACTACTTTTCAATCATAAAATCGTGTTTATGAATGAACCATTGATAAATCACACCCCTACTTTCTAATCATAAAATCGTGTTTATGAATGAACCATTGATAAGTCACACCCCTACTTTCTAATCATAAAATCGTGTTTATGAATGAACCATTGATAAGTCACAACTTTTCAATTATAAAATCGTGATTATGAATAAGAATAATAAAGAATAGATAATACACACCCCTAATTATAAAAATTAAAATAACATATAGTATATAGTATATACCTACCTGGCTAAGTAGGTAGGTATATTTAGAAAACGAGAATAGATAGGCAAATTAACAAATTCTTTTTCTAAATTTCATTATCCTATCTATGTTCCATTAACAAATTATGTTTTAAATGTCACAGAATAACCCCCTAATAAGGCACACTTTTCAATACAAAATTACCATTTTAAGTGCATCTTATCAATTGGTTTACCCTTTTGTTTTTCTTCTTGGGCACGTCGGTGATTATCGTCGGAATAGTTTTGACTGGTGTAGACGTTACCAAGTGGGTAGGTGATGCAGGCGAGTCCAAGAATTGAATGATAGGTATGATACCAATCGGGTTGATCAAGGGTGATGCTAGAGTCTCCAAAACACAGTCATTGTCACTCTTCCAGATGACAGCTTTCCAGCATTGAACAGCTTCCAGCTTCGGAGGAGGTTGACTGTGCGGTGGTAGCCACAACATTGATTATACATATAAATCTGTATAATTATTATAACTCTATTAGCTAGCTACCAATATACAGCATACAGTCATATAAAATGATTAACTGGGGACAACCGAACGAGTGTTTATTTCTTGTAGCATTATTATGAGTATTCTGCAGCAAATTCTTATTCTTATTATTGCTGCATTAAAACATATTTCAGTATTTTTTAATGTAGTTACATACCGTATTTTTTGGAGTATACGCCGCACCCTCCACTTGGAGTCCAAAATGCTATACTTGCTATTTTCTATTTGCTACTTGCTAATTTGCCATACTTGATGTACCCGCACTTTTTCGATACCCAT
The DNA here is from genome assembly GCA_036023295.1 of Invenusta paracnida. NCBI lineage: Eukaryota > Metazoa > Platyhelminthes > Proseriata > Coelogynoporidae > Invenusta > Invenusta paracnida. The sequence continues at coordinate 42,337 of JAYRBW010070472.1, read as the reverse complement.
TTTTCTATTAATAAACACTTATTATTATTATTATTATTATAAAATTAGGGATTTAGGTATAATACCAACTTGGTAGGTATAGTATGATGCAGATATCTATTCATAGATAAGTATATAATATAGGTACTACAGCTAGATATGTATTGATAAAGATTTTAAAATGACCTACCTAATGGACGAGTAAATATCGTACTATTATATTGTATGGTTATAATTTTATTAATATACCCATATAATATTATATAGGTACACCCAATTGTTTCGTACATAACATATCTATTATCAATAAATTACGTATTTTTGGCGAATAAAAGCTAAATTTTTATAAGAATTTTTGGTGAAAAAAATTACATCTTTTATGTTCGGAGTATAAGCCGTACCGCCCACTTTTCGTTTCAAAATATGATATTAAAGGTGTGGCTTATATTCCGGAAAATACGGTACCACATATCGCATAAATATGAAGGTAACTTATTGCAATATTTAATATATGTACACCTATGCAAAATAATTTACGGCCCGGCAAAGTTAACCATTTTATATACCTACTACATATTATATGTTATTAAAAAAATATTAGGTATGTATGTATGTATATTCTAATATTAATAATAATGTATGTAGTTAATAATAATATATTTATGTAAGTTAATAAAATAAGTATATATGTAATACTTGTATAATAGGAGTTATCTGTGTATTTATACAAATACTAGTCTGAAAATTTGGAAATATAACTGTAGGTTAATAAGTTGTCATTGATTGTCAAGACGCGATGACAAATCTGGTTTTTGATGACAACACAATGAAAACGAGATTATTTTTGACGAGATCACGACATACAGAAAAATTAGTTGATTCCAATGACGAGAATGACATCAAAGATAATATAAAAAATGTGGCCAACATTTCACATTTTAATATTTATTATAAAAAAACGATTTTAATATATTTTGTAATGTTATATATATATATAATATAAATGCTTTCTTATATAATAATAAATGTATATATATATATTGTTTCTTGTTTTTTTTTGTTTTTTAGATTTAGATTTAGATTTTAGAAAAAGAATAAATAAACGAAATAAACATATTTTTATTTCAGCAGCTTGTGTTTCATCTTTTATATTATTTTATCTTATTGAAATAAGAATAACTTTTTATTGTTCAATTTAGATTTAGATTTAGACAAACAAACCTTTTTTATAGTTTAATTTTGATTTAGGAAATACAAATTAAATTAATTAATTAATTATTACATAAATTAACAAAAGTGTTATTATTAAGTGTTACACAAATGTTGTATGTTTCATAGATAAATATAACATATAATGATTAAAAATGTATATAATATTTAAAAAATTGTACATTTAAAAGGTTGAAATTTCATATGTTTAACAACATATTTATTTCCATGCATACCCTCTCTGAAGATAATGTTGGAAATCTTGAAAAATTCAATTATACTCATTAGAAATGGACATGTTTCGTGATATTGTTGAAGTTTAGAAGTATATCGCCCAAATTATGGTAGGCAATATCTCTTATTTAATGAGATTTATTGAGTTTTATTGTCGATGAAGGATTGTCATTGTCTATATAATTCATTAGTCCTTTTCTAAGACAACATAAAACAATTTATATCCATCCCTCTCAGTATATACAGGCGATAAGCATTTTTTCATCCAAGGTTTTGAAAAGATTAGATAATTTTTATATGTGGATGAGCATAAAGCTCAGTATGGATATCGATCTGGATATTCCAGTAATTATCAATTTCAACGATATATTTTATAATTTACGTCTTCAATGAATGATATGTGTACTATAGAAGGTTTATTACCAGTAACCATCCATATAACTAATATTTTTGACGAAATATAATAGTTAATTGCAATATTTAAACGGTATTTATGCGTAGACTAATGCCGCTATTATATTCGAAATATTTAATTTAAATTGGAATGAATCAAAGAATGTATAAATGGATAACTGTAAGATGTAATCCGCCGGAGTATACCACATGTATATAGTTCTTTATACCTCTGCAGTAAACTGGATTTGCATGCTGGATCTATTTGCGGTTACTTGTGCTCAATATGGATATTTATCTTCGTTCAGTGTAATTATAAGCAAAGTCTAAATAGGTGTATTATTTGTTAGCGCATCTGCTAATAATACTTTGTTTAAACTTAATCTGTAATTCTAATTCCTTACACGTACCGCATATCTAACACATGAAATACATGAAGCGCATGAAGCAAACATCATTTAACTGATTTATAGTTATTGGGCTTTACTATACATGCATCTGTAAATTCAAAAGTATTTTAATAAAAGAAGCTTCGTAGGTTGTTTAATTAACTATTATTTTTGCACCTGACTCTCTCATGTAGAACATGAGAATACGTCATATGAAATAATTAGTGTAAGAAGTTTGGCGAAGAGAAAGATATACGACAACACATGTTGAAGCTTAATTCATCTTCTAATTTATGTTCACTGAAGTGACGAATCTTAACACTAAGTTATTGTTTGTTATCGAAATAATTTGGTTTATTTAGTTTAAAATATATACATATGCACTGAAATATTGCTATTTATTTCTTACTTAATTCTATCTTACACAAGATAAACCTATATGTCTAAAGAAATATATATATATATATAGGTAGCAGCTTAAAGTTTTGTCGTTTTTTAAGTAACAATATAGTAACAATTTAATATATTTGTAATATTTTAGCATAATTGTAACTCGTAAATTGAAAATTGTAAATAAAGCCCTTAACGTAAACATTGGTTAGAAATAGGCATCATCTGCCTTAAGAAGATCTCTACGAAAGCATATTGATCCCAGATGCGGGAAAAGCTTCGTTTTTGAGGTCTATAAAGTTTTCAACAGCTGTGCTGACTTTGGCGTGATCAAAAAAGCTTTGAAATAAGACTTCATTGACAAAAACAAATTACAGTATAGTCACTGGGCACCATGTCCGGTGAATACGGGGATGAGGGATGCACGGCATTTTGATTTCCTGGAGCGTCTCCATAATAGCTCGAGAAGTGTGAGAACACACGTTGTCCTGTAGAATGCTGATGCCGATTTTCTGCGTCTAACCACCGGAATCTTTTCGTATACAAGTTAACTTTTAACTACTGCAGCAGATCACAATATACCACAGAGTCCATATTTTGATTTTATTGTAACAACGTTCACAAGATGATTCATTTAATATCCCAAAAAAACAGCTATAGTTTGTGAGAAAGTACCCCTGTCACATGTTCCTGATTCGTCGACAGTAACTAGCTGTGGTAAAAAGTATTACCTCCGTGTTTGACAAGTAGTTCGTAACATATTCGGGCCAGATTCAGCTTATTTCCAGGTGAGAGTTCATGGGGGACAAATGTTAATTAAATATATTTAAGGCTACTCGGCATAATTTTCCTCACAGTAGATTTAAAAACTTTGTGTTGCTTATTTTAAGAAATTTTAATTGACTTATTGGATTATTCAAAAAAATACTTCGTAATATATGTGGGTGCTACCAATATTTATTATATAATCAATCTGCCAGGTGATGATATGCCAGACATAACTTTAATGCCTATTTAAAATACTAAAAGTACCTACTCACTGTCAAACATTAAAATTAGGCAAAACTATGCATCGGAAATATCAACTGTCGTAGTTCACTCATGGTAATTCAGACTAAAATTAAAATGTTTGGTACAAATATTCGTCCTTTGTATCTATATGTTTCATTTAGGCAAATTAAAATATGATAAATGTACATGTGAAAATCATGAAAGTCGTTTGATGTTTCAATTTTTATATATTTATTTTTTACTTAAAAACTGTATTTTTCAATGCATGGTTTTTATTTACTACTGAAATTATTGCGGGAACATTAGACCAGGGTGATGCAACATAACCATAGATAATATTTTTCTGACTTTCAAAGACCAGTGAAAAGTGAATGATAGTATAATACTAAAATATTTAATCTACCATTCGTAATGCAACTAATAAAATTAAAAACATATACTACTTTCGCCAATAATAGTAATCTTATTAATGCAGCTTGCGAATGTCCAGTAGAAAATGGATTGCAACCTCTCTATTGATCCTTTGGAAATGTAGCTATAACCATAAAAATGAAAGCGACACAGCAAGCCAAACGTATGTGCAGCTTCGTAGACGGAGTAAGAACAGACATCCAATCACAGAACAGAGCAAAATCATGTGACTTCATTAGGAAACAATGAGGAAACTACAATAAACTAGTTTAAACTGAATAGTATATAATATATAGAGATTTGTTTACATATTTTAAAAGTATAAATATTTTGCTTTTGAATGATATAGAATTAAAAGAAAATATAAAGTCTTAGCAAAGATATCTGTAGCGAAATCCTGATACATTCGTTCCAGTATTGTATATAAAACACGTTAGTCTATAAATAGCTTTTAGATTTCCTCTATTCTTGGCTTATCCACGTTATGAATTTCAGATGAAGCTTACACAATCCCATTTTCATATACCTGAAGACCACTTTGTAGTAAATAGATAAACAAACCAAACAAGCCGTTGACTACATAAGCCAATGACGTGGACTACAATTAGTAATGTAAGTGTGGCAAATATTTAGTCGACATGCAGTATGTCAATGTAGCTTTTCCAGTTTAATTTACAATACATTTCTGGTATGCTGTTATTGTATTTTGTAACATTACGAGAGGTGTGGGCTGCTGAAGGAACCCAACAAGGTCAAAACAGTGCCATCTAGCGCTCTCAATATACTGTAGCCAACATTTTACGTTAATAACAAGAACTTTAATTTACAATGTTTGTGTCATATGCATGCTATATTTTTCCAATTATATGAAGTATGTATAATATGTATTATTAACTGAAAGTGCCATCCTCGAAGACACAAGGCAATTAAGACCAGTATATTAAAAGATCGAATATTGATATTTAGTTTATTTAACTATTTTAATTCTTAAGATAAAACATTGTGTTTCATTATTGTTAGCACTGAATAAACGAATAATCGTATCACCGCCCGAATTTGTCCATTACTTTCAACCTTATAACTACATTATAACAAATTCTACCTTTTGAATACCTAACAACAATATAATATGTATGCTAACTATCGCATATTTAAATTTGTTTTTTAATTAATGATTTTACTGTCGATAATAATTAAGCTAAATTTTGTAACACTTTTATTTTCAGACTTTGATAGTTCATGTTTTAATACAAATATGTTTTCTTTTGAACTGTCTTATATTCATTTAACCATATTCCGGACTGTGATTGATCATCAATATCTTATCCAATGTAATTTAGTTACTGAATTGTCTTCTCATTTTTTGTATCTTGTGTATTACTTAGTATTACGGTGTTTTAACTGTATTAGTTTTATTGTATCTCTCGATGAAGGCCTTAGCTTGGAGAAATAACTATTTTCATATTTCATGTTTTTCTGCTATTTTAAATATTTTTGGAGAGAATTCCTTGTTAATCAGTTTAACTAGTCAGTCAATGTAACTTGTTTATTTTATAAATGCAATTAATTCAGTATATATTCAACACATTTTTCCGAATAGTTCAAACACATTTCTTTATTATCTAAATGCTTAAACTAACAACAAATCTGTTCAAAATATTTAATCAAACTACATTATTCCTAGATTTTTGCACTGAATAGGACTGTTATCACTTTCTTTCTGAACTCGTAAATATACTTCTTTTATATGTATATTATCCACTCTGCATACCATTCATTGTTACTGGAAGTAAATAAACTACCAATTAGTGAGACTTAAAAAGCAACTGTTTTGTTTAATATGTGTCTACATACCCCCATGGATTGGATTTTTGAAGACCAATTACTTTATCATATCATGTTTCACCAATTAAAATCTTATTACAAGAGTTTTGTTTTTCTCAACAATCGAGCATGCATCCCATTTAGGTGCACACTGTATATATATATATAAATATATTATTCCAAATTCTACTTTCAAACAATTGTTTAACCCTAGCTTTGTGTTTAAATCTGTTCATATACACATATGTAGACAGTGATTACCTGTCTCGTTATATAGGTTTGACAATTATGTAAACCTAATCAATGTTACTGTCACCCAATCTCCTGTGAGACTCGTTTATTTATTTATGCTGCATGAAATGCTATTCATGTCCCAGTTAAATTTTATATTAACCTATATTTAGTTAAATAACATGTTAAAACTGATCTCTCCGTCACCCCAATTCTACTATACCTCATTACCACTGATAGTTCAGGAATTTGAAATTAGATATTTAAAATTTCAGATGTCCATCAACCTTGCCTATATCATGGGAACAATCAGATTCTATAATCACGACATAATATATATGTACCTATTCCTACTTTTATAAATAGGTGTATTTACTTTTTATGTAATATCTATAGTTAACGGAAATTAAAATTGTGTGTGTACAATGTGACTTTTTGGAAAATCCCAAAACGAAATTTACTAACTACAATACCATTGTCAGCTGTGTTAACATGCAAATACCCCTTCCCTCACACACACCACATACAAATAATCTTTTAAAAATTATAGACTAATATCACTAACTTCCACAATTTTTCGGTTAAAAATAAGCGTTTTTCCAATCGATATTCAAAATGAGTGACCTTTATATGTACAATGTATATGCATGTAGAAATATCAAATCCAACAATCTTTGTGGTCCATGTATAGTTACTGTAGACTTGATCGAGATCATATGAGTGAAATATTTTATGAATTTTTTTAATGATAATTTGCTAAGTGAGTTGTCTGTTATATACCATAGTATGTAAATATATATTAAAATATACCCATTTATAAATTTAAGAATTATGTAGATATATAAAACAGCTTCCCTATTATGTTTGTCTTCAATTTACTCTTTTCATTATTTAAATCTGTACAATACTTATTAAACTCTCCATGTTAAACATTAATAAATATTCAAATCACGCAAGTCTTTGAAAAATGAAAATAATCTGTTCCTGTTTATCTAATATATTCATCAACAAGATACATCTGTCTTCGTTGAAATGACAAATGGGAAATCTTGGTTTATTTGAGAAATATGCAATACATGCCGTATACAATAAATTCCTTTCCAAACAGTTCATTAATATTTTGTTATTATCTGCACGTCAATCTGCACTAAACAATGATATTCAAAAAATTATTTATTTTAAACTGCGTTATTCCTAGATTTTTGCACTGAATATTATGTTATCACTTTCTTTATGAAATTATATATATATAATTGTCTCAAATGTTTAATTTCACTCGGTATACCATTCGTTTTTTAACTGAAAGTAAATAAACTATTAATTAGCTACTTAAAAAACAACTGTTTTGTTTAATATGCGTCCACTATGTGTGGGATTTTTGACATTTAAAACTAAAGGCCAATTACTTTATCGCATCATGTTTCACCAATTATTATCTTATCGCAAGAAGTCAACCAAGCATGCATCATGTGGGTACACACTGTATATTATATATAATGATATTATCACAATCTCCACTTTCATAATGTTGTTTTTATTTCTTAGCCCTTTTAAATGAACATAATTATTCATTTCAAAATAACTTAGATTAATTGCTTGGCATTTAAATTTTCTAACTAGACAGCTGTACTTCTTGAGAAAGGTGAACACATATTTCAAAATAATTATTTTATTTGTCTAACAAATGTTGTTAGTTTACTTGTATAGTACATACTTGATTAATTAATAAAGCGATTTAAGGCTTTGTATAAGGAACCTATATTATTAAATCAGAATATATATGTAGCATGCAATTAACAAAAACTATGTTTTTGAGTATATCAAAAACTAAATAAAAACTTATAACATTAGTCTGTGTTACATGTATGTAACATATATGTATATTTAACTTTATACTTCTTCCTTTATGTTATTTGTTGTGAACAAAACATTCAATATGTTGTGATTAATAGTTTCAAATGTGTTAGTTCTGTTAATGTGGCCTCATAAGATGGATGCATTTTAAATAAATTTACAAACAACACAGCATATACTTGATTTAAAATAAATATTCCCTAATAAATAAAAAAGTTATAATTTGTGTGTCTTCATTTTCGCATCATAAGCAAGGTTCAGTTGATTTCAATGTTATCTATTTAACTATCGCACCTCCCGAGGAATAATGTTAAACACTTGAAATAACATAATCAAGCATTTAAAATAATACACATATTTGAAATTGACACCGAAATACATTGAATACAATAGACGATTTGTTGTTACATAAATATGTGTAATTTTGTATTATATAAATTACAATAATTTATTTATGTATGTATTATAAATTTTGTATACATTCATATTCACTGCTAAAAATAAAAGAACAATAATTGCTATTACCGTACATCCTCGATTATCCGAACTGAACGGTTTTTTCTGTTCGAATAAGGCAAAAATTCGGATGATAATTGAGAAAGTCAATTCTTGTCTATTGCCGTGCTACGATAAAAGACAGTATCTACAAAATGGTCATTTTTCAGAAATGATGATTTAGTGAAAATTGTCTTGTACATTCTTATATTTTAAAATAACTATTAAGGTAAACTATTTTTGTTGCACTATAATCATATAAAATTAGAAAAAATAGGTTTGGTGTCAAAAATATGTTTATAGGATATTTGTATGCAGATACTGTCTTTTATCGTAGCATTTCTACATTAAAAAAAGACAAATGACACATACTGTTTTTTGTCAAAGTTTTGGTAGCTATAATTGATTGATTATTTGTACCCGTAAATATTAATAATTAATGATTAGAAAGCATATTTCACGGTTGTATAAGCAGTTACTATCTTTATTCAATTTAATCGTGGCATTTTATAATTATGTTTGGTAAAATAATATAAATATAATATTTGTCAAACAATTCATTTTATTAAAAATAAACATATCGCCAAACAAATATTAAAATATTGTTCAACAGATTGAGTTAGTAACAAAAGTATTTGTAAACAAAGTAACAAGTAACAATAAGTAGAAATATAAAAAAATGAAACATTAGACTCCTGATACTGATAATGTTTGCCAAAATGCGTGCCTGTTGGTTGGCATGAGGGGCAAAAGCTTTCGGATGATATCAGCCTTTTTCCGCCCATCTACTACCCTCAAATCTTTTCGACTGGTAGGTATCTGAAGCTTGTATTTCTTTTTCAAAAATAACAATTTGGTAAATTCTCCATTGAAGGATGTGGCAAAAAAGGTTTCCTTCATATTACGCCGAAATTCAGCTACTTTCATTTCAGCGACATGTGTTTCCCGTTTTCACTGTGCTGCTCCGCTTGCCCAACTCCTGCAATCATCTGACTTCATCAAAATAACACGACTGCCCGTTTTTTCGACGCATTTCAAATTAAAATCTTTGAAAGATAATTCAAAGTTTCGTTGAAAGATATTAATGTTTGTTTGCTATTACAATTTTTGAATAGACAATTCAAAGTATTTAATTAAAGTTACCAATGTATTTTATACTTTGAATTAATCTTATATATGTTCTATACTCTATTTATGTATGAATACATTTTTGTACAATTAAAATACAAAACAAATCATTAAATGAGCAAAATCCAATATACGCAAAATATTCAACAGACTTGTCATTAGCCGTCTCCTCTATACGCAAGTCCACAATGGCAGACAGAATTGAGACCATATTGCCATTAAATCCGCTAATTGCTTAAATTGTAGTTAAATGAAGATGCCAAAATTGCAATTAATTTATTTTGTAATAGTTATAATAATAATCGAATTGAAATTTGTTGCAATTTACTCAACATTTATTTACTCAAAATATTTGCACAGCTTTTTCCGAACATACACTTACCCAAACAAACTGCCCGGCGTAAACCCAGTTTTGGTTTTTCTGGTTTTTAAACTTTTGAAAAAGTTCATAAATGTAGTTGTTTATAAAAAATTGCATACGTTCATAAAACGTTCATTGGAGTTTGCCGAAATGTCTTCATAAAAATGTTTTGAATATTAAATATGTTATATAAGTATAATATATTAAAAAGAATTTATAAGACTTTGAATGTAATTACAAATATATATATATATATCTCAAAGCAGGGGGGAATCCAAATTGTAGACCAACAGCGATGATTCAGTTATGAAACATACCTAATTGCAGATTAAATAATTATATTAATACCTAATGCCATTTTAGCCTAGTTTAATCGTATATTAAAGTATCGAAGATTGACGTATCCTTCCAAATATTAATATAAAGTATTTTCCTATTGACGTGTTGAAATTATGAAATTAGAAATATGTATATTTTATTTGTACGGTTTACACATTTATAAATACTAATGAAATTACTTTTCCAAATAGAATAAAAATTAATTATATTGATCTAAATAATCTAAATTGGTCAGTAAATATTATTTGTTTTCTATATTATTATTATATATTATTATTACACTCTATAATTGAGTACCTACCTACAAAGCCCTATAACTATGCTCTGACGAGTATAACGCGGATATCGATATTCAATAATAAGTAGGGAGAGGAAAAAGTAATCGATATTTATGATAAATTACAAATTATCAAATTACAGATTTCTCTCTCTACGTAATAAAGTCACAAATAAATATCGAAGTACCGATTGACCAATGATATGGTGGCAGTAAAATTCAAACTGGGCTGCTATATTATTTCTGGGTCCCGGACGTCTCTAATTATTGAAATAATATTGACTATAAAAGATATGTATCGGGGTCCGGTTTCACAAAGAAATTTTAAGATGATGTTAATTATAGCCTAATTGTTCTCTTAAATGCGTTTCACAAAACTATAATTAAATATAACTTAAAATAATTGAAATCGCATTAACTTTGTTTTAAGTTATCATAATGTGACATTAATTTTAACTTTTAATTTTTGCAATTAGTTTAGTGGTTTTAGTATTTAATATGGCAAAACGTAATGACACTTTTTACATTTTTAATATACTTTTTTTGATACCTATTATATTGTATACCATATATTCCATGAAATACTGTCCTTTTATGTCTTATTTTTTAAATCTAAAACTATAGTATGTATTGCAGAAAACATGAGATTATAGTACTTTTTTGTTAATGTCAATGAATATAATGGAATATGATTCTATTATAAAGATAATAAGCGTTATCTTTATTATATAATGTTTTAAAGTATCTTAACTATCCACTAACATAAAGGAAATCTGATGATGGATAGTACCTGCTAAAAAAGATATATAGTATCTAATATTAACTAAATTGTACATTTTAAAATGTTGTTGAGATATAATACACATATATAACAAATATATTAAAACTAATAAATTGATATGATATACATATTTTAATAAAAATAAATTGAAACATTTTATACCACTGAAAGTGATTTCTAAAAAATATAATTTTTTTAGATTTTAGTAATTCATTTCATAATATTATTTTTAAAGCCAAGTATGCATGTCAACAAGAACAATGAATGATTTTCAAAATTATTTGTGTGATTAGTACTTTTAACTTAGCATTATTTAATTCAATTATTTGGGTCTAATTGAGGTAACTTATATTCATTTATAAATTTTAAAAATAGTTTAGAATTATTTTATTATAAAAAATATAGCATGAACTAAAATATTGGATCATATAACATCAACTTAATATAAATATAATAAATTATTATAAATAAACATGTTTTTGAAACTATTATTGTGAACAAATAATTTTAATATATATATTATTTTTTTAAATAAACTTAAAAATACTAATATTAAATTATATTATATAGAAAAGGTGTGATGAGCTATGGTTGTAGGGGATAACCGAGCAGCTACCCATCAGGAATCACATTGGTTTCGAACTGTTCATTTATAAGGTAATTCTTCCAGATAAAGGAATCATGCGCACTGCCAGGACATCTTGCAGCAATGTTGGTAATTACATACTGACAGTTGCATATCCCTTGCACAGTGATGCCGTGTTGCCATTTACGGTTGACATATTGTGCCTCATTATTAGTTGATGGTGGAATGATGTTGATGGTGAAATGATGTTGATGTGTGTTCCATCATTTATACCAAGAGTATTTGGAAATCCCATTTCAGAAAACTGCTATTTCTGTCACTGACGTTCACCATTTGTGTTTGTGAATTTAATCTTGTGTTGCTGAGATAATGTGAGGGCATTAGCAACTCGATGAATCACTCTACTGGTGGTGGCCCTACTCACTCCATTAATATCGACATATACAATAAAAAATTACCTGTTGCAAAATAATTATCGTCGTGTTTTAAAAAAAGTTTTGCCTGTCAAATCTATAGCGTTTAAGAAATTCTGTTTCATTATAACTGTTGATGAGATTTAATCTATTTCTAAAAACTCCTTCTCACCTCAATAAATTATTGCTGCCATATTTAATGTTTCCATAAATAAAAATTAAAAATATAATTAGATGAGCTCAATATTTAATTAAAATGAATTGTGAAATGGAAGTTTATTGAAATAGTTAAAAAATATTTTAAGATGATTTTAAGATGAAAAATCGATCTAAGATGATAATTATATTAAAATGTTTTGTAAAACGGAGTTTAATAAAATAAATTTTAAAATAAACTTAAAATAATATGAATGTAAACATTAATCTTAATATGTTTTGTGAAACGGGACCCGAATAATTAGATTATAAACTATAAAAGAACATGAATAACTTATATGTATGGCAAGATTGTGTATGAAATTTCTATTTTTAAAGTTTACAAAATTACTAAAAAAGCCCACGAAGTCTTCATTTGTTTGGTATTTAAGATCCAGATTTATTTTACTTAAAACGGTAGTTTTCTTTGTTTTTACTTAAATAATATTCATTCATTATTAATATAATACTTCTTCTTCCGGACCACCCTTATGGCTCGCTAAATCTTCTCCAAAAATCTCGAATTTTTAGGGGGTCTATAAAAATGGTATTCTTGCGGCCATCCTTGAACAGTATTTTTGTGTTTTTCCCAGCGGGGGCATCTCAGGAAGAGATGCTCAGCATCATCTCGATAACATCATAAGCATATTCGATGTTTATACCAGGTTTAAACCAAAAATCATAACAATTTCACGTATATTAGTACTTCATTAACATTAGTAATTTCTAAACTTACTACATTATATATAAATGTTAGTATTATACTATATAGTATTTACATACTATTTTAACGTTTTTAATCACTGCATCTGGATTATTGAAATCTGAATTATATTTTGTACATATTTATTTTTGATCAATGGTTATACGTATATAATTAATATCATATTGTGATGTATAATAAAATAAAGCTGCAGATAATTTAAGAATAATTTGTTCATACATATATTTCATATGAGGCCAACCGTATTAACCCATAAATAAGACGCACCCAAAACGATAATTTTATAATTGAAAAGTAGGGTATCAATGGGTCTTCCCTATGAGTTTATACGGTGTTAACGTTTCTAAGTAATTATATAATATTCCGCTTTTTACAATTATATTCGAAATATATGCAAATGTGGGTAATTACCTGTCCCTTGAATTTCCAATAATAACTAATTCCCAAAACTTTTAAACAGTTTAATATGCTGTGTTATGTATATATTGCAGGTTAAAATAAAATTATTCACGTTTTCAAAAGCAATACTTTTGATGTCAATTTTTTAGTGTCCTATTGTTTAGCTTTACTTTGTTTCGACGCGATCAAACACCTATGGCCCAATTTTATTTAGAACTAAATAGGTAGCGGATTGGATAATGTGTTTCGAATTTATTGTAAATATTGAAGTTGGTTTCTTAATAATTTAGTTTATCCATATAAACATTTTCTAATTTTTAATGCTTTACAGTAATATTTGAGTATATATTGGATTATTTAGCGATGCATTTATATGATTATTGGTATTATTGATGTTTTTAATCTAAAGGCAATGTATAGAAACATGTTTTCCTATATTCCGTGGCAAGGCATACCTAAGGGCATATCTAAAATTTTGATGATTTTAATTTGTTTCTATAATAAAAAGTAAGACAACGTCAACAAGAGACCGGTCTAATGGAATACAATGTATAGGAGCATAAATATGTTTATAACTATATGTTTATTTTTTGATTTTTTGATTTTCCTTATTTTAATGTACCTACTAGTTTACAATCTACCTATTTCATGCATGTGTAATTATGCATGTTTTATTTTATTTTTAGTTGCAACTGGTTGGCATCATCGGAGGCACTGAGTAGAATATATGCAGGCGCTGATTGGTAAATGTTAAAGGTGGGTGGCGACGGCAAAATGGGCATCGCAAAATGCCCCCAATTATTAAAAGCTATACATAGTGAGTTTTAACTTTTTTTCACTTAAGCTAAATGAACTCTATTTCGCAAAAATAACTATATTGTGTAGCAACACTTAATTGCAGCAAACAATTACACGTTTTAGTATCTGGCTAATTGATTATTAGGAAATATTTAAAATAACAAATATTGCATGTATATAAAGTGGTGAAAAAATATTTTGATTAAAAACTAACTAATAGTTTCTATTTAAATTGTCAAATTAAAGATTTCTTTAAGACTTCATATAATTTATTAGGTTTCGATTTTTTTAAGTTTGTCTCATGAAACCTACAAGAGTATGTTAGATCAAAAATTTAAATTTTGCTAAATTGCACATATTATATGTACAATACCAGGCCTTCAGTCTCAGAATTATAATATGTCATAAATCTTTGATTTTTGGAAACTATTATAAAATAGCTGATATTATTATATACTAACGTTTTTTTATTTTAATTTTTATTATTTTATGTTTTTCTATAATATTTATAAGCATTTTTCTTTAACTTTCCACGTACATTTTAATAAAATAAGTAAATTCTAAATTTAAGTTTTTTACTATACCGTTGTAATCTTGCATTATCCTAGTTACACACATGTGCAATTGTCATTATAAAGGAGATTTTTAAAGCTGATGTTTAATCTTAAGTTACATTAATTTTGCAACAATCTATGATTCTGCATTTATAATTCATAAATATTATTTTGTCATGGGCTGGGTGGCCTGTAATATACATGTATACTCTGGTTCCGTTTTTTGTTTTTACTGTCAATTACTTACAATCATTTTAATCCTTTTATTGTCCGAATGGATCGCGCACTTACGATAGCACGCATATGTATGTGTGTATCCATATGTTTTCAACATGAGAAAGACTGTGTTTTACTTTATTCTGATGAGTTTATTTAACACCGTAGATATCGGCTATTTGCCTATATAAGCGTGTTTGTCTATTCGGTGGTGTTGAATACTGTTAATAATTGTTAATAATTAATACTATATTTAAGGTTATGTAAAAATACTTTTAATACACCCATAGACATAATTATATGAGTATATATTTAAACACGTCTCGAGTACATATTAAATCTAAGTGATTAAGCATATTTATATTTTAGTTAATTTTTGACAATCGAAATTTATTAATTTTTTGAAACACAGAATTAAAAAAAGATCTAAAATTATTTATTTATTTAATTAAATAATGAATAAAGTTTTAATTAATATGATTTTTAATATACTATTTTGAGTGGCTTTAATTATTTTATTATACAAGTTTTACAATTGAAGAGTTCGATGTAATAATTATATTTATTTATATTTTATGAAAGAATATGATGGCTTTGTAAGAAAGTGTTTTGTGGTTAATTAATGCTTCATTTAAAAAAAATTAAATAATATATCTATGTAATTTGTATAGGGCTCAGATTAATTATTTTTATTATTTGATGATTGACCCTGTGTAAATTTATAGACAATTAAACGGTAGTGAACAAATCAAAACATATATTTGCATTGTACTATTGAGTAAGCTATATTATATAAATCAACTAGGCACTCTTTAAACATATTAGTTACTTAGTTTCAATTAACTAGATTATTGCAAATATGTTTCTGTTTTTATCTGTAATACGTTTAATTTATTTTTTTAAGTCAAGAATTAAAAAAGGAATTAAAATATATTTGTAACTTTATAGATACCTAACTGTGCTAGTAATGATCATAAATGATGTATTTGATAATAAATTATAATTAATAAATGTGGGTTTATTCTAATAAGTTATTTCATATACGTTGATAAAGTATTCCAATTTACTCGATTGTGTCCAGAAATGTCATTAAATTTTATAAATCATCAATTTATTCCAGAAAATTCTGTTATTCAGATCATACAGTAGTAGTTGTGTCATATGTGTCACATAGATGTGTCAAATGTGATTTAGAATTCTTTTGAATCTAATACTCATAATCTTTATTTGAAACAATATAGATTCTCCCATCAAATGGAAAAATGACAAAAATGTTTTAAACATTAAATATTACAAACTTTCGAGTTGGCACAAAAGTGATAGTCACTAAATGAACCATTTTTGCGATACCTTTCTGTCGATAATCAATATTCTTTATTTTGGTTATTATAACTTGCTTGTTTACTGCGTATGCTTATGTAAAGCATTCACATAATTTATGGTTATTTTTGCCTAGGTATAAGTAAGTGAAAATTAATTAGTTTGATACATTTAATGTTCAACATATTTTAATATTTTAATGACCGTTGAACAAATACAGCTTGTATGAATGTTTTCCTAACAAATGTCCTATCATGTACAACTTATATTAACAAACAATACATTTATGGTATCACGCAATGGTAATTACAATTAAACAAAATTCCTACTTTTTATGGAATCATGTTGTAATATACCTTATATCTATCTATACATGACCAGAGATATATTTGTCGTCTGTAGTCTTGTTAAAAAGTACAACTATACGAATACATTTTTAAAAAGTTGCATTTTATATATACAACATATTCAAGAGATGTACTCGTAGAATATTATCTTCCCTTTTACTCAAACTATATTGAACTAGAAAGAACTATTGTTGAACGCTAGACAATCTAGAAATACAAATCGGAATAAATACGTTGGAAATTTTAGTATATATTCTACATATTTTTGTGTTTTTTCTGTATCTGTTACAACTTCCGATTTGTTCTACATTCAGTGATATTGGCATAAGTGTAGTAATCAATTATTATACTTATACTTTAATATAAATTGAATATACCTCATAATTAGTTTGCTATAAATCAATATTAAGACTAATTTATTGTTAAATAGAGTATTAATTGTTCCAGAAATTCCGAAACCTTTGTTTAAATATATTTCTTTCTTATTTTGTCTTTGATAAAGACAGTTTAGACAAACACGCTTCAAAATTTTAAATAATAATATAAAATATAACTATCATTTATCCTTTATGTACAACCTGCACTTATCAACCAGTCTCTATACTCTACTAACTCTATCGTTATTATTTAATAACTAAAACGATTTTGTTACTATTGAATCTTTACCATTCGAGCTGTATATGTGGACTTTTCGTTATATTTTTAATGTCTCATTCAGAAGTGTCCTGATCATCCCCGTCGCTAATGGATATTTGACAAACGGACACAGCTATCCCATTAGCCGGAATGGCATCTAAGTAATTCCAAACTTTCAAGGTCATTGATTGTTAATTTATCAAAATATAGCTGCTTGGAGTATTACTTGCAATTATAATATATATAAAACTTTTGTTAACTGTTGTCACATGTCGCTCATAGGATCTACGGAAATAGTGCCTTAACGTGTCATAACGGGAGCAACTTCACATGGCACTTTATAACTATTCTCTCATTTACAATTGATAATATGTAATATTATATATTATGTATTTGTAAACTGAATACAATTACATTAGTACATGCAAAATGTTTGTTTCATTATTATAAGATGTTATACTGCATAATATTAGCATAATATCTAGAGGCACTGGATTAAAAAATATTGCAGCTATAAAAAGTACACGTGACATGTTGGCAATACCTATATTATAAAAATCACAGATATTTTTATTTTACCTTTCTTGATTATTCATTAAAGAAAATTCAGTATATTGCGTTAATTAATCTCTCATTTGTAAGTTATATTTTTATAATATACTTTATAGAGATTTGACCATAGAGTAATTATACATAGAGTTTTGACTATTATTGATTCTGTATGCAATTTTATACTACTCTTCGTCTACCCAAAATCTTTTGTAAAATAATGTTCTTAAAGCTCACAGCAATGAAATCGTTTATGAAGCAAAACATGTTTTAGATAGACAGGCAGTGAATTATATATTACCGACAACTTAAGTATGCTAAGTACATGTATATTTGCTCTTAAAATGAATTTAATACAATTTATTAAAATATTTAACACTACTTCTAGTCTACCCATTTACATAAAAATCATTAAAATAAAATGATTTTATATTTAAAAACTGAACAACGCGATGCATATGAAATCAATAAGATGCAAAACGCTATGTATAATAACTTTAAAATAATAAATAATAACGCTTACTTATTATGTATGGATTTGACCATACCAAAATTAATAAGTTTCTCTTGCGGTTGAAGAAGCTGAATTAATATATATTATTATACCCAACAAAAGTGGTTTTATTATTATGTTTTTACTATTTTTTTGTTTCACTCAATCATGGAATTGTTAGAATCATGCATCATAGAAACTGTTATACATGAATAAATGCCTATCTGAATTTATAAATTAGTTTATAATGGTAAAAGACACTTAAATCATTCGTGTTAAGCAACTTTATGCAAGTATAATTGTTCAATTACTGTAGGATATATTCAATTAATTAAACAAATACAGCTGCGAAATTTAGGAAGTACAATTTAGGTAGTACAATTATAATATAATTATAGCAATTGCACGATAAACGAACACGATATTGGTTAGTATATAAGCGATTAAAGCATATTCACTTAAATAATTACTTTATTTTAGCCGTATAACAATGATGCGATCGACTGTTTTAATTACTTTAACTCTTCTTCTGGTAATTGCCGCTACTGGTAAGTTATTTAAGTTAGCAGGTATTTGTTTACCTTAAAAACGTTGATTAGGTCTTCTGAAAAAATGGCTAGCAATTTATTAAAGTGTGTTTGTGGTAAAAGTTATTGAGATATGTTCTTTAAGAATTAAAATACTACAATGACAAAAAGTAAGTTTGATTTTAAAATATAAATTCTATAAATAAAAATTGTAATTATTCGAAAGTATTGTCTAATGAAAAATTTTGTATATTTATATTTCTAAGTTATTGGCCTTAGCTTTATTTATTAAATACACCAGTTGTGTTTGATACAGCAAAATGTATCATGTTAACTCATTTAATTTTAAGTTTCTGTGATAAAATTTTATCGTGAAATGATGAAATGATGAAAGGGTGAATATATTATATATGTATATGCTATATAATATATTATGCCAGTGTGGTCAGATGTACTTCACGAATTGACAAAAATAAAAATACTTAACAATATGCATACCTCAAGCAATACCTCATGCTAAAATAATTTAGATTAACATTCTAGAACAAACTTGATTAATTAATCATGTTTGTGTTTTTTTATGGATTGCAGCTGCTATTACTTGTCGCATAACTTGTAATCCTTTAAACACATTTAATAAGTGATGAATATGATAATGATCATTTTAAAAGTTTATATTAATTAAAATTGAAATATGAACTAGAAAAGATTTACTGGTATTGTTAACAGAATCATCAATATATACATACATATATACAGGTCCGTAAATTCACTCCGCAAGTGAAATTTTTTAATAAATAAAAAATAAATTTTATATTCGAAGGTTATAATATATTTGTGTAGAGTAAATATGTAAGTATATATATTTGTGTAGAGTAAATATGTAAGTATATATATTTGTGTAAGTACAGATACAATTATTTTTATAATACTATTATAGCAGATTTTTAAATATTATATTATTGATTACAAAATAATATGCCGATAAAGATAGTGCGGAACGACTTTACGGACACCCTGTATATTACAAGATACTTGCCGACTAACACTTTATGTTTGAAAATTTACCAAAAACCGTTGTCGTAATCTAGACGAAATGAAGAGGATGGCGTGGGACCAATATACAATTAAAGATACAAACAAATACATTGATTCATAGGATAATGCTAAGATGATTATCATTATTTTACGAAATAAATGTTCAATTTGATTACTTATACGATTTTGTTATCAATTATCAATATTTAACTATAATTATCCCGTTGCTTTGGCCCTATATAACAAAAGAGCTAAGAAAGAAGTAGCCTCTAAGCGATTTCAATAAGTAAGGTTATTGGATGCTTAGTTGCGAGTTATGAGTTAAACCGTTTTAAAAATATGCTTTCTATTCTGTGTATAGATTTTAATTATATCTTTGTCGTATGTAACATGGTGTATATAAATTTCATATTTATTGTATTTTATTAAACATCATGTAACATGATCACTCCAATTTAGATGCACGTAAAAGAAAAGGACACCACCGTCACGGATCAGAATCAGAATCAGGAGATGAAGGTCACGGATCAGGATCAGGATCAGGATATGAAGGTCACGGATCAGAATCACGATCAGGATATGAAGGTTACGGATCGGGATCAGGATCAGGATATGAAGATCATGGATCGGTATCTGGATCAGGATATGAAGGTCACAGATCGGGATCAGGATCAGGATATGAAGGTCACGGATCGGGATCAGGATCAGGATATGAAGGTCACGGATCAGAATCACGATCAGGATATGAAGGTTACGGATTAGGATCAGGATCAGGATATGAAGATCATGGATCGGGATCTGGATCAGGATATGAAGGTCACAGATCGGGATCAGGATCAGGAGATGAAGATAACAAATCCGGTTCAAGGGCTTGAAAGATGCTGTCCAGAAGACTGGTGGTTCGGAGAAAACCATCTAGACTCAGGGTCTGAAAGTTATATTCATGATCACTATCGTTAATGCGCTCTAGAAGTTAAACTTAAATATTGATTCTTTATTTAATTAAGAGTATTTGTTCCTGTCTTAATAACAATACACATTTATTATTCTAATAATGCTTTGAATCATTTTTTAAACATATTTTTTCGAATCAATCCAAATAATTTATTATTGACAAGCTACTATATAATATGCACACAAATATAAGGAAAAATAGTAATATTTTGTTAGGGCCATGTTTGTCTCTTTTTTTAACTATAATCTGAAAATAAAAAGTCATAAAATAATTGCATTTATATGCATGTCAGTTTGTAGGGATTGACATGACTGTGAATTATAATATCTATACCCAATCCATAGAATCATTGACATTTGACATTTGAATTTTGTATTTATGTATCTATTATGGTATTAGTTATTAACTTTGTATTTGGTTGTGTTTTAAGTTATTTAAAACCAATGTTCTGGTAATCTATAAACGTTTACATCATATCTCGGGGATAAACAATGTTTATAATTTTATCCTTTAATTGTAACATTTGTTTTCAATTACTTAATATTGTTTTCTATTTAGAGCACTAACAGTTGAATAAGAACCAAAAATGCGAGCAAAAAAATATGTTGTCCACAATATCTAGACTGTTCGCATATATTTAATAAATTTATGAAGGAAAACAATA
Source organism: Invenusta paracnida (assembly GCA_036023295.1). Classification (NCBI taxonomy): domain Eukaryota; kingdom Metazoa; phylum Platyhelminthes; order Proseriata; family Coelogynoporidae; genus Invenusta; species Invenusta paracnida. The sequence goes on along the minus strand of JAYRBW010070472.1, from coordinate 20,617 downwards.
TTTATAAGATGGTATAGGTTCCTCAATTAGCAATAAAAGAATTTGAGTGCATTATTTAATAGAACAAACGATAATCTGCGTTTTAGTATTCACACATAAATTTACGTTCATATAAGTTGGTGAAACCCGTAAATTACTGAATGTACAACATGAATATATATTACAGTTACAAAAAGTGACATATTATAAAGCGCAAAATTTTAATATAAACAGTGGTGTTAACGCCCTTCTATATACTAAATGAATATACATAACGGATGGATATAAACTAAATGTTGATGCTGATATGAATTACACGTGTATTTATCTCAAAATATTACAGAAAGCAATACAAATTGAACTTGATTCATTGAATATGCTCATTTAAATTCGTTTAAATGTACAACTTTAAGTGCATGTAAGTACATTTAATTACATTTTACTGTGTTAATTCATTTCACCATTAAACCAAAAATTTAATTAAATTACATTAAAGAAAAGAAAAGTAAAAATTAAATTAAATTAAATTAATCAAAAGAAAAGAAAATAAACCATTAAATATACCTATCAAGATATGTTTTAAATATTCTTATTAAATATTAACAATATACATTTATGAACAATTTCAAACCATCTTCACTTTTGAAAGACATGTCTGTAATTTAATAATTAAGTCCTTTAAAACTGAAACTACTATATCGCTTAGAGACTACTGAATATATGATACAGTATCAATTTGAAGTCAAATCAGATATTATGTAGGTACGTTTAATATGTGTAAGGCTTTCATTTTTAAATAACATAAAAGTAAAATATGTAGGTCTTTTGCATCATTCAAATGATTTACCGTCTGTTTTTTTATATCTTTACATGCAAACGTTTAATATACATGGTGATGTCATATTAGTTCCGCTAACATGTTAATATAATCAAACATTTATAGGTGACTAACGGTTGACTACATAAGTAGATAAGCGTTATAGTAAATACTTTTAAGAAGAAAAACAACATAGCATTACTACCCAAGTTCCATCGTAATTTAATTTATTTATATTAAACGGTATGTATTGCGATATTATAATCATATAATGTTATGCCCTATATAGTGTTATGCAATTATTACAAATTATACTCAAATGTCTTGACAGTATACAAAGATGTATCAATACTTTGACATATTCTTTTAATGACAAGTGAGCAAAATATTATTCATTTAATTGTTATGCAATTCAATGCATCCATAGATGCTCAAAAATTCGTATAGTCCCCAAACTTTACATTTTCTTAGATAATTAAAGGTATATAACATTTTTCATATGTGACGTTTAAATTAATAATTACACAGTAAAATTTATAAAATTTCCGAGTGATGAAACTTTTATAATTTTTCTATTTTTTCATGTCAGATTTTTTAAACAGTTGTCTTTAAAGATAGATACACCACTATATTTAAATTTGTATTACACATATAATTTATACATCTAAAAATTATAACACCCATATATTGTACAAAATTCATACATAATTCTTTTATACTCTTAAGTATTAATTTGTGTGCAGTTTTTTTAAATTTAATAAACAATTGATTTTTCAAATGTATATAGAAGTATATTATATTACCCGTATATTTTATAAATATCAACTTGATAATATACTTAAATGTATACATGAATACAAAAGTAATTCTTTACAACGTTTAATTATTATTAATTCCTTTACGGCAAAATTGTCCATTACATTCTAATGTGTTAACAGATATTCTAGATATTCATATTACATTGTATTATTCATGTTTATGACTTGTTATTTTTGTTTTTTATATAAAAATACGGGAAACCGTATTTTTTTTGTCATCAATAAGTTCAGTTTATTTTAGATATATTATGGATATTTTAGTTAAATTTGACTAATGTCATAAATTTCTTATCATTTACAGAACTATGTATGTATTATTTTTATTTATTTAAAAATGCTTAAGATTATAAATTGTTATTTTGAGGCTATCATTAATATCCTCTTATTACAGAAATATATCTTACACATACTCATACCGTACACTAACTTTTATATAAATGTATAATTATGTGCAACCTTAGTATTGATACAATAAAATGCTATTATTTATTTCATATTTTTAAATACACGTACTAGAATTTAAATACGCTTATGTAAATATAACTAACTATATTAAATGCAACATGTTTCTATAATAAAATGTATCTTACATCCGCATATAAGTATTTGTACACAAACTATAATGTACTAACTCTGTACTAGGTTATACCTACTACATAATACAAAAACAATACATTTAAATGCATAAAACAAAACACGTTCAAGTTGTATTATTTGAAATATATCCGTATTTGAATGCTCGACACCACATGGTAACATCAAAAGTATATAACGCTGCATTTGAATGCTATGACGTCCCACTCTGCTGCCTTAAAACCATATTTCATTGCGCATAGTTATAACACAGCGTTTAATTAAATACACGCTTAGATTTGAATAGGAAAATCTGTAACTAATTATATAAAGGTATAATTATATATTATACCTGCATAAATAAATACTGCTCCATAAGAGGAAAAGGACAATAATTTATGTTTAAGATATATACTAATTCATTTATGTGTAATGCCATCACAATACAATAAACATTAAAGAGTCATATCCGCATAAAAAAGTACAAATATGATTTTTGCTTAAATATATATTAGTATACAACTTTCTTATTTTATGATTTCATATCATTTATTATTTTCCATAATATTTAGTGTGCATTTATTTTCTGTTTCAAATCTTTGTTTAATTATACAATTTGTCTATGTGGAAAATCGATATGATATATATACTACAAAATATGTTTCGACTACATATAAATAATCATAAATACTCAATATGTGATTTTAAATAAAGCCAATCTTTAAGTTTTAAATTGTTATTCTTATGAAATCAATTTCATTAAGACTTTTAATATATTAAGTAACATAAATTATTCTTTGCGGACATTTTTAGAAAGGATTTATTCTTTACTGGTCACAATTTCTCATTGGAGTTGTAATTATATATTTTCTTGTAAATAAGTCAATTGCAGAAATATTTGCAAGTGTACATACCTATACTAGATGTATATTATATAATACCATCTTCGAACTAAAATCTATATATAGCCACATAATAGATACTTAAGTTAATCAATAAATCACAAGATAAAATGCCTCTACGTATATCCAAAAATCTAAACTAATGTTGTTATATTATGTGTATTTATTAAGGATTTTTAATAATACATATAGATATCAAAGTTGTTTTTATAATTTCACGAAATTTAACAAATTAAAAATATATATCTTTATAACTATCATTTCAATTATGTAACCTATTTATTTATTTATTTGCTTGTAATTACTATTGCAATAAAAATGATGCTTACAAAATTTCATTCGAGATAGAGAACTTTTTAAACTTAAGTCAAAGCCTTTCATGATATATTATGTAAAAAATGTATTTACTTTTATTTAATATATCTGCTTTACATGAAACTAGAAAAGTGTAATCATTATATATTTCATAATTATAATTATATTAAAATCAAACTAAATTAAGTATAACTCTTTTGTTTATTAAATATTTCTGAGAAGCGAACATTTTATTATGATATATATATTCTTACATGTATCGCTACAAGTGGCGCTAGAAATAAATAACAATTTAAACATACGGTCAGGCGTTGACCTGTCTAAATTAGTCTGACACCTGTTCCACATATTATTACAAAAAGTGTTCATGTGCGTAATGCGCTAGTATAATAGCTTAATCTTTAAAAATGGGGATATAAAAATATATGTTATACTTTCTATATTAGACACATATGTATTGGAGATGAGTGAGAGAGAGATTGAGGTGATGACAGGGGACAGTAGTGGTTGTTATGATATAAGCTTTATAGATTGCAGAGAAAATACAAAGAACTGCCTATGTATAATATAACCACTGTTTTCCACATGTGCTCAAGCTTTCCTAAGGTCATTTTTGAGATGTGCAAAAAATACTTTTCGACTTGATCCCCCCTTCTCAAGAATTTTTACGAGTTGTTCTTGTTTTGTTCTGAAGTGAGCATATTTATAACAATATATAACAATTGGTAAAATGTCTGGGTTTACCTTTTGCGAGTTGTGCCTCTAAACTGATCCTTTAACAAGGTAGAGTATCATATCATTTCGCAGTAAGCAATAGTCTTGATGAACTTGGGTGGGTTGGTCAAAGAGGCCCGTTATAATAGCCAGCTAGGTCGTCAGACTGACCTAACTGTTCCTGAGTACCTTTTGAACTGGTTAGTATTATCCTAATCGTGTGGTTATATAATTAAACTGTGTGTATTTATATAAACATAACAATTATAGCATGTAACTTGTTTTTAATTTTTAATTAAATGTATGAATTAAATATGTACATATATTCAAAATTAAAATTCTCCAATAATGATTATAATGAATTTAAATTCTTATGAAACTATCGCATACTCGATACTATGTAATATATGTATTTCTGGTTAGACATTTTAAATATTAAAAGCAACATATTTTAAAATAATACAATCGTTTGTAATACTTTCATAATCAAATTTCATGTATAGAAAACACCGAAAGTAAGATATACAACTGACGCAGCAGGCGATGAGTGTTTAAAGCTCACAAGGTGAGTCACAAACAGTAAGTTAGTAAAATATGTCACACAGACAAGACTGCCTGTCACATATTACACATTCTTAATCTTGGTTAACGAGCATTTGTATTTGTATTCAATAAATTTTAAACTTAGCAAAAGTGGTCTTCGATTAATTCTAAGATAAAATGTTAATTTTCTCTCAAAATGTAGTTACAAAATGTCTTTTATGACAATGTTTAAGTTATGTATTATGCATACCTGCATCAATAATAAATTACTTTGACAATTTTCGTTACATTAGGATCCGAATGCTTTGAAGATAAAGGGGGTTTTCAGAAAGCCGATATTTTGTTTAATTCTAATTCTACTAACATCCAAAAAGCTTTGAAATTTCGAGACATGTGACTCGTATTACCTGAATTTAATCGGTTGTTAATTCATTATTTTGGAGTCTTCCTTTTGCAAATTAAAACGTTTTCCACATAAAGAATACACATTTTAGAATGGTTGAGTATAACTGTTTTTATTAAGATCAAGTTTATCGCAGTTTGATATACTTTCTTTTCAAGTTTTACTTTGTTATGTATTTAATTGAATTAGATTTGCTTTTGGTTTTATTTTCTCTAAAATCATAAATTGAATTGTACGTAAAGCAATCCCAATAATAGACTGACTGTTGCTTTGTGTGAACTGTTATAAATTATTTAGCAATGAATATATCTATAAATTAAGGAATAGTAGGAAATTATTCCCATACCACCCAGAGTATTTGTTTTTATTTTCATTTTTTTTAATTGAAGATTTTATAACGTTTTAAATTTTAATTTGTAAAAAGTATTACAATTTTTAAATATTAAGAAAATTATCTAATTTTTTTAAGTTTTACATTTCTAAAAAGTTTCATTTTTACACTCCTCCTTTTTAAAAGGTGATATACAAAAATCATTATCAAATTTACCAGGATTTATATGGGAAAAATATTCTTAAAAAGAACATCTACCTTGACAAGAGCAAATACAAGATTAGGTATTCGATTAGATTAAAATGATCAACCTAAAGATTGTGAAAAACCAATTAATAGAATTGATGCTGCCATCTACAAACATTACATTGTATATAGAGATAATTTTTATTTAGAAAATCGTCATAAAGCAGATCAACAAATGATTCAAAAATTAGATTCATTTGCAAATCCTACATTTAAAGAAAAAGTTGAATGATTTCTTGTTAACGAAATATTAAAAGCAAAAATAAAATTAGGTATGGGATTGGCCGATGAGATTCATAAAGAATTTCGAAAACTGAAAACATTTCTAAAAGTAAAAGAATTTAATAAAGATGATATCCATACCGCAGATCTCATTTATATAACAGCATGGTCCATAAGTCACTGTCACTTTTGTCTATGTAAATAGATATGCAAAGAATTTGGTATCTATTTGAATTTGAAATTGATATCTAAGGATATGCATAACAATTTATTGATGACTTAATCATACAACAACTATACAACTACTTTGGTAATGGCTGATGTGAGTGATTACACAGTTGAATTTCGTGATTTCGCAGCTACATGGTGGAAAGAAACAGATGGAAGTAATTAATGGAGGCAACTAAACGATAAATTGCGTAATAAATTTGATGAAGAACCACCTCGTGGAGAAGTTATAAAATCATGGGATAGGTTATTTACCATTGGAAGTATTTTAAACAAGAGACGGTCAGATCGACAAGCTCCAAATGGTGATACTGTGGAAATAGTCAACCGATCCTTAATTGACAAGCCCAAATTATCCACTAGAACAAGGTCCTCTCAAATAGATGTTTCACGTACTTCATTGATGCGAATCCAAAAGAAACGTGGACACTAATCATTTAAACCGATAAAAGTTCAATATTTAATCAATGAAGATCATCTATCACGAGTACAATGTTGCCAGCAAATCCTAGATCGATATCCTAATGAACGTAGACGACAACAAAAGTTGTTCTTCACTGACGAATGCGCTTTCTATTCTGATCATAAGATGAAATATGCGGTATTTTGGAGTAAGGAAAACCCACACTTTTTGGAACAAGTGATACAGCACACGCCAACAGTAATGGTTTGCGCTGCAATTTCAGCTGGATGTCTCGTTGCCCCAATTTTCATTGACGGGTCCATTACAACAGAAAAATATATTGAGATGTTGCGTAATGAATTTCTACCTCAACTGTTTGAAAAAGAGCTATTGAATTCTGCTCACTTCCAGCAAGATGGTGCTCCTGCGCACACTGCTCACAGTACACGAATATTTTAAATGACACATTCCCAGATTGATGGGTTGGAAAGCACGGGCCTGTTCCTTTTCCAGCTCACAGCCCCGACCTGACAAATTTTGATAATGCATTATGGGGCATTCTCAAAAGAAAAATTTTACACCTGGACTTCCAAATGCGTGACGATCTTAAAACTGCAATTCAAAATGAGTTCCTTCATTTTCCATACGATTTATTACCCAAGATATCAAAGAGAACATTCAGGGGAATGCAGTTATGTATTTACAAAGGTTTTCTGCAGGTTGACCCTTTCGATAAATAAAATTTTCGTATCATTAGGACACATTATTATTACATTTCTGCATTATTATAAAACATTTCCTGATGTAATTATACATTAGAATACATTTTCAATATTATCTAAATATATGAAGAGCTTAGATGCAAAAGAGGATATCGTCATTTCAGAAATTGTTGAAAAATTAACATTTTTTATTCTACCTAAACGACTCAACGTATTTTAAATGATTCTTTTTGGAACACTTTAAAACTAAAATTAAAAAAATATATTATGGAATAAAAAATATGCCGCCAAACGAAGAAAACTATCTATTTTTGATTTGTTACACAATAAATTAAAATTTGATGCGTGTTTGGATATATATGCCAATAAATACAAACATAGTTATGACACAAATAATTAAACATTTAAGTAAAATTATGAAAGTTATTCAAATATTAATTTCAGAAAAAAATATTGAAAAGGAGCATCTATTATTAAATTATATATATTTAAAAATAAAATTTATTTCACTTCACTCTTGATTCATGCAGGTGGTAACCCTTAGAACCAGCTTCACAATAAGCTATTATTAACGTTAATCTTATGTAAATATGTAGGTTATTAGTACCAAAACTGAACTAGCGGTATTTGAAAGTAAATATTCGATTACATAATAATAGAATAGAGCCACATGAAATTAAAAATATATACATCCACTTCTCTATATATTTGTAAATTTTTCTCAAATTTGTTAATACACTCAGCATTATCTCATATATCTCACAATGTAGTGTTGTAATAAAAATTGCTCTATTGTGATGTAAATAGTATAATACATAAATTAATACAAAACTTACAATACTTAATGTATACCATAATAATACTCCCTAAATAAATATATAATAATAATATTTTTATAGATTATCGATAAACAGAAGCCGAGCAAAAGAAATATCGAACAATAAAGGAAGTTAAATAGAGCACTAGTCAATTAAATGTTTGTCATTCTGTATAGGTAGAACAGCTATGAATAATGAACAATAATGAGTGCAAATAACTTCTTAATGGATTTTAATTAAGATGCAAACATTCGGAGTTGGTAACTGAATTTTGATATTTCTTTGATGTCTAGAAGATATTAATTGTTCTAAAATCATAAAAACTTCAAAATATCTCCTAAACGAAACAATATTTTTATAAATGGATAACAAAATTAGATTACACAGCGTCTATTTGTAAATAAAATTTAAAAAAGTAAAATTCAAAAGAGTTGTCGATAGCACTTTTTGCATCTAACCTCTTCATATGTTGTTTAATATGACGGTGACCTCTGGTCCACATTGCATATTAATTGTAAGAGATGTATAGGTATTTCATTAAAAAATAAACAAGGTAATACAGTGAAAGAAGCTTTTAAAATTAAACATAACGATCGCAAACCAAAAAGTTTTTGGTTGACAAGGGAACTGAATTGTATAATAAAGTATGTAAGACATATTTAACAGAAAAAAAATTCGATACGTACTCAACTTATAATGAGGGAAAAGCTGTTATTATCGAGTGTCTAAATAGAACTCTCTAAGGAATTATGTATAAAAGATTCACGGAGCAATGCAGTCAAAAGTTGTTTAAACTACTGCCAGAAGTTATGCACTATTATGATACTAAGAATCACAGAAGAATAAAACCAGACAGATTTAAAGTTGTGAATACTGCAAACAATTTTGAGAATGAAGTGGACGAATCACAACAATGTAAAGAGAAAAACAAGTTTAATGTTGGAAATAGAGTGTATATTTAAATGGAAAAATCAATTTGAGAAAGGTTATGCTGGCAATTAAACTTATGAAATCTTTGTAATATATAAAGTAAATAACTCTTTTTTGAACTCAAGATTTTGAATAGTAACCCTTATAACGTAGATTTTATAGCAATGAGCTACAGAAAACGGCTTTTTAATTTATTGTTTTATCATTTAATAACAGGATTTATGGCAACATCATCTAGTGTTGATATTCGTAAAATTTCGACAGATACGGATTTCCAAAAATATGACTGAAATTTAGAAAAAAATCATTCCAAGTGACCAACATGTGGAATTTGAGAATTATTTAATAAATGTCACAGTTTCTTAACCTATTGAAAATATGGTTGTTGGGAAAACAGCGCAACAGGAACAGGATGAAAATGACGATGAAGATTTCTCAAAAATGAAAAAGATGGGCTAAAACAAAAACTACGTGCTTAAAAAGAACTCCGTAACATTAGCGATGTTGTGTGTGATCTAAGAGCTAGCATTTCTGTGAACCGCTAATAAAACTGTCTACATAGATACACTTCCTGTGGAGTGTTCGATTGATTCTCTTCTCCGTTTGTATTACAAGGAAAAACATCTCTAAGGTAATTTACTATTAATAAAATATCATATTGGAAGAATGATCACAAGGCTTTTGGAAACTACCTACTCTGAACATTTATTTTACAATTTAGCTGATAATTCCAATTTCGTTTTTCCAACCAACTTTTAAAGTTTGTAAATGAATATCCTAAATTGAAAATGGTGACTCTTCCAATCTCTATGCTACAAACAAACTTCAAATATCTGCGGAGCATATTTTGTGAACTTGATGTTATTATTGGACTAACAATCTATTCAGCATATTCCACCTATATTAACTAAGCACTAGTTAATTCTCAGTACTACATTTGTAATCTTTTCTTTTGACTAAGAAAAGTAAACATTCCGCACGCTTTCAAAAAAACTGCTTACTTTTAATATGTCTAACTCTTCCAATCTCTGTGCTACAAACAAACTTATTGTCGTTCTACCTATTCAGCATATTCAACCTATATATTAACTAAGCTGCACTAGTTAATTCTCAGTACTACTTTGTTTACTTTTCTTTGGCAAAATAAAAAAAATATTGCGCACGCTTGCAGAATAACGGTATACTTTCCTTTAGTCAAAGAAAGACAAACATTTGATTTTTTTTTAACTTTAAAAAATAATTTTAACTTTTTCTGACTTTATAAATAAATATGAAATATATACTACTACCAATTTTCAATTAATGAAATAGCCAAATGAATTAAATATTAAACCTTTTTGTTATTGTATGAAAAATGAAATAATTCCAACTTTAAAAAATAAGAAAAAATATTATGTTTTTGTAAATATTTATACATCGCATTAAAGAGGATATTATAATTCAGCATTACATAAGTAGAGAACAACAAATTATGTATTTGTTCGATTCATACATAGATTAGATCTAACAAAAAAAATACACGAGCTTCGCTCTCAAGCGATTCACTTGCGCATTAATTTAATTTCTTTAACTTTTAACATTCAAAAACTAGGTGAGAAATGTTGTTGTCAACTCAGCTTGTAGGTTTTATATCAAATTTTTCTTGGTAAAATATTTGAAGAAATAGTTTTAGATCATACTCAAACTTTATATTAAAAAAATAATAACAGTAAATAAATTGTTAGGTTAAACAACTGCTCTATCTTCAAATATTTTAATACAAGTATTACTGATAAAATATATGTAAATGAAGATGGTGATGGTGATGACATTTGTTGTTGGTGTCGTTGTTGTTGTTACTCATCTGTAATCCGGTTCACCAGGGATTTAAACTTATCCCATATCTTCTTGCACTTGCTCGGTCTGGTTGTTAACTCTTTGGTGTAGCTTATTTCTTCAATTCTCCTAATGCCTTCTAAGCTGGGGCATTGAAGCAGCACATGTTCGGTCAACTCCAGGGCTTCCTTACATAGCCTGCATAACTCTTCTTCTTCTAGGCCTAATCGTTTCCTGTATGTTCGTAGTTCTATCGAATGGCTTGTACGGAATCTTCTGAAACTGGTTGTGTCTTTTTAGTTCAGACCTTTTTCCCAGTCAGTCTTTATGTTTCCTTTCCCATAGATCTTCTCGATTCTTTCGTGGGTAAACTCTTCCTTATTGTATACTTTCTTGCATCTAGCTTTGGCTACGTTCAGTAGCCTTCCCAAACTTTCTGTTCCTTCTTGCTTCTGAGTGCTGCCTCTGTATCTGCTTCGTCATTCCCTACTATCCCACAGTGACTAGGGATCCAGGTGATGGTAATTCTTTTGTCTTCTTTACTTAAGCCTTCTATCTTGTTGTTGATTTCCGCTAGTAAGGTGTTGTTGGATGACCATTTTATGCTTGTTAGGCTCTATATAGTAGATGTTGTTGTTGTGGTGGTGGTCTCGTCGGAAGTCCTACGTCTTGTATACCTTCTTTGTGAGACCAGAGAGTTTCTCTTCGTCAGCCAAATCTTTTAATTATTGAACTCCCCATCTTCCTCTCGCTACGAACCATTTAGGACAAGTCAGGATGTGATATTTTGTTTCTTCTTCCTCACAGTGCTCCCACTTGTTTTCGATATCACTGTTGATCCTGTTCTTATAATAGTTAGTTCTGGGGCAGTGCCCCGCTCTTATTTGAGCCATGATAACTTATTATTTTCTGTTTGCTGAGGTCCTTCTGATCTTGTTGTAATAGATTTATTTAATTCTGCCTTCAAGCTTTGGCGCGTATTTCATGCTTCTTTTGATTACATTTTTGGCTGCATGGAATGTGTTCCTATGCCCTTTTTTCAAGATTAGTGGCTTCTTTCGCTAGCTGTTTCATTCTCTTCTATGTCCGTGTGACTCGTGATCCATTGGATTTTAATGTTGGATGATTTGTTTGCTTCGAATAGGCTGTCTTTGAGTTGCTCTAGTTCCATCAGTTTCGAGAATCTGTCCTTCTGGGAAATTGAGACATTCTGAGGTTTTCCCTCCCTGATTACTTCTGTGGCGAACATCATAGCCCTTATTTTCGTCTCAAAGGAACTGTATCATTTGGCGCAAGGAGCTTTCTTGATGATCCTATCTGCTTCTCTGATAATTAAAGCAGCTGTTCTAACAATCTTTGCATCCCTTGTTTGTTGAACCATCAGTGAAAATGTTCATATCGCTTTTCCTTTTCTTCTATGGTTTGCTCTGTTTTCTATTTGAGTTTTTCTTTGTCAGAATTTTTCTTGAGATTATCCTTTATCTCTGTAAAAATTTGAATGTTAGTGTCTTTGATGTTCTTCTAAGGTGTTCTTCTTTCTGTAGGAAAGGATTTTATTTTAATTTATCCAAAGATTTCTTTCACAACTTTTCTTGCCTGATCCCTGAGTCCCGAGTTTCTTTTCAGCCTTTTCTTTCCTACTATTTCGCAGATTTTCTTTCTAGAGTTGTCGTCATAAACTCTCAAAGATTTTTCGTATGCTATCAATGATCTTCTTTTTGCTTCTATGCTAATTAGAATAATGTTACTTTCTAAGTAGATGACGTCCTTGGGCGTTTATTTCACTGGCCTGTATGCTGCGTAATGCTTCTCTTTGTGCGATCTCTAATCTTTCCATATCAGTCTTGCATAGCCAAAGCATCTAACCTGCTGCGGCGTACCAGATTTGTGACACCACAATAGTTTTCTAAATCGTTGTTAACTGCTATTTTTTCCATCCCCAGTCTCTTCCTGCTATGGTTTTGATGATGTTAATTTTCCTCTTGACTTTGTTGATGATGTTTTTGAAGCAACGTTGTTGTTGTTGCAGCGGCGTCACACAAGTCGAAGTTTGCGGAGGTACGCCTCCACCTCTCTAGGATTTTCAGCTAGGACGGAGATTGATGGGGTTGGAGTGCCGAAGCGATCAATTCTGGCCTGGACCATGACGGGGCAGGACCCATGCTTGTCTTGCCAGCGCATTTCTGGTGGACATGACGTGCGCATCCGTTATATATCAAGGGGTTAGGGTTTAGGGTGATGACATGAAAGGATATTTAAATATGAATAGTAATACTTTAACATATATTAAACACTTATAACAGAATCTAATGCAGTTAGAAAAGGATATGTTGATCTTCAAATTAATTATTTAACATATAGAAATTTAAATATTAATTTAAATAAAATTACTCAATTATAATATCCAACAATTGATACTTATGCAGCTAATCTAGCAGCTATACATGTGGAGGTAAACCGCTTAATTTCTAAAGATAGAAATTTGAAGGATAATAGAGTTTAAAATATAAGTGATCCGTTGGAAAAGAGGTGCTACAAATAAACTTTATGTTGATAATAAAATATGAAGAGTTAATCAGACAATTAATACAAAGATTGGTCAAGAAAAAATTACAAATAATAGTTATGTGGATTCTTCCCTCACGCTATAATCACACCAAAATTTGATATGAAACATAAAAAAATTATTCAATATGGGAATTCTTCTGATTACAATGACGTTACAAATAAATGTTATGTTGATGTTGAAACACGGAAGTTGAGACAAATAATTAAAGTTTTAAATAAAGCTACATATATTACTATGCCAAATGATGCAACTAATGCGGCAAACTAGGAAAATGTAGATAACCGTATTGCCACTAATAATCTTCACTTATTTATTGTATTCCAAAGAAAGTACAAGAATAATATTTGAAATACAAATATACTCGAGATGAATATACTCTAACTTTTTGAATAACATCTAAATTTCATCAAGTGATTAAAACTTGAGAGTGGAGCTGATTAATTATAGAGTAAATAAAAAAGTTACAAAAGAAATAGGTAAAAATCCTGTAAGTTCACCACTAACTAAAGTTGGCTCAACTAAATTATCTAATAATGTTTTAGATTTTAATGGTACAAATAGTATTCAAACATCAACAACATTTTGTAGTAATTTCACTTTCTTTATTCTCGCAACAGGTTATGCAGATGGTAGAGTATTTACTAGTTCTGTGGGAAATAATTGCTTTGGTTGTAATCGTAATGGACAAGCATTTCTTTATATGGAAGGTGCTATTCGTGGATTAAATAGTTTAACATCAACAGAAACAAGAGATTGCAATTACATATATATACATATATATATGCATTAATATATACATATCAAGAAATTTTGATGGAACAAAAATATTTTGAGATGGAAAAACAAAAATACAAGGTATTACAGCTAGTTCAGTAACAATTTGGAATCAAAATGTAATTATTCGTAAACAATTAATATATCCAATAGAAGCAGGAAAGTTTAGAGTTAATTAATGATTATGTTTTGATTATTCAATGACAAATGCAACTGTTACTAAGATTAATGATTTTTCTTGCTAAATGTTATACATTTAGTTTAATAGATTATATCAAATTTATTTAAAAAAAATTAACAAATAAATAATCAAGAACATGACCACGAAAAAAAAATTCTTTAAGGTAAAATAAATGAAAAATATATATTTCGTCCGTATCTGTTTCAATAAAATACCAAAAGAGACAAGGGAGTTACAAAATTTGTTAGATACAAAAATATATTTATTAGAAAAGCAATGAGCTCATTATATGAAAATTAAAAATAAATGGGGAAGTGTAGATAATATAATTAAAATTGGTGCAATAACTTTAGTATTACTAACTTAAATATATTTAATCATTATTGGTACAAGTGGTTTAATTGCTCCTCCTATTGCAGCAACTATTGCTGGAACTCTTGAAAGGAGCAGCTGCAGTAAAAACAATAATTACAGAAAGAATAGTAATTGGTTTAACTTTAAAAAATCTCAATATAGATCTATTTATGAAGTAATGAATTATTATATAAATAATTATATTTTTATTTTTAGAAATGTAGAAATTATTGAAATAATTACTATCAAAGAATTTAAAAAATTTGATAATCTATTAATTGAAATTGAAATTTTTTTAAATTGATGAAGATATAAATGCACAAATATTAAAATAGAATTCTAGTATTAAAATATAATTAAAAAAATTACCAAAAACTGGAATTGAAAGAAATTACAAAACACTAAAAGCATCAGATATTTACAAAAATTCAAAGAGAAATAGAAATAGAAAATTTACGAACTTTACTTACTAGTTAGGAAAAGGTAAATAAAAAACGTTAAAAAGTAAAATTACAAAAACAGTTAGATTGTATTAAAACAAAGTATAAGAAATAAATTAAAATCATTTCTAAAACATGAATTCTAATACGTAAAATCTTTAAATATTTATTTTAAGTTCTAGAAGGCATTTATGAATATTATGTTGTTGAATTCTTAAAGTTAGCCGATAACTTGGTTAAACAGTATTTTGTCTGTAATATGAGTTCTTCATTTTATATTTTCATATATTGTTTCTAATATCGATTCATAATCAATTCTAATAAATAACCACCAGTCAAAGTAACCATTCTATTTTAATATTTTAATTGTTTAGGATTAGGATTGTTAATACATTTAATAAATTACTAAATAAGAATGTCATTTTTTATATTCTATTATTTTCTATGAATATTTTGTTTACTATCATAATTAGCAATAACAATAGAATTCTTTAATTCAATAAATACTTTTCTTTTTTACTAGCTAAATCTAATCCTTTAACTAATTTCTCACAACCAAATTCTTCATAACAAAAGATTCGTTCCCATATTTATCCTATTTTATGTGTATATCTACATATAAAATATAAATATATTGTAAATTTAAAGCAATGAAATTATTGGTATAAATTTAAATAACTTCTTCGGAGATACTAATGAACAAAAACAAATATTTAGTTTACAAACATTTTATAAAATTAAATCATTTAAAAATAATGCTGCAGTTGAATACAAATTTAATTATGTTATAATTATATAAATGATCATATTGAATAAATATACAATCGTCTAATAAATTTAAATTATACTAATAATAGATTTAAATTAATAGAATAACCAGCCATAGAATTCTACTCCCTTCATAGAAACAAATTCAGATACTTTACTTATAATTAAAAAAACAATTACTATTAATTCCAAGAATGATTTAGATGATGAATAAAAAAATAATTTAATTAATCAAAATATAAATTTAATTGAATATTCTGAATGAAGAGGAAATGGTTTAATATTTGAAGATATAATATGTACATTTATATCAATAAATTAAATTAATGATTTAAATAGTGGTTCTTTTGTTGACATTACTTTTAATAGTAAATATATAATTCACATAAAAAAGCAAGATAATTTGTTTTATATTCACTTTATTGTTTATTTTAATTATAAATTGATAAGAATTTTAAAACTAATCATCATAAAAATGAATAGAATAGTTACAATAAATGTATTAATCAAAATAACGAATTTATTTAATTAGATAGATTTCCCAAATAAATAAATAAATACACAAAAAATAGAATTAGACAGAATTTTAATATAGCTCTAAATATATTGACTTCATCTCAATACTATTTATATGTTCAACAATTAAAAATCTCTTAATTTAATGATATAGAAAATGTTAAACATTTAGATTTATTGTATATAACTGATGATGAAACAAGAAATTCACATTATTGTTTAATTATTCATTGAGAATCTTTAATACCAAGAAGAGGAAGTAATCAACATTTTATATGAAGAAATTGTATGAAATCTAAATCAGGTAAATATGCACTTGAAAATCATAAGAGAATTTGTTTAGAAAAACAAGAAGTAAACTTTAATATGCCGAAATCTTTAGCTATTAAAGTAAATGAATATTACGAAAAATAAAATCAACTTTCTATCAATAAAATTAAATATGATGCCCATTTAAAATTTGATAAACATCATTTTAAGAGTAATATTCCATTTGTTATTTATGCTTAGTTTGAAGTATTTCATAAGATAACAAATGACTTAGAACGTTCTACTTCTACAAAAGTAGAAGATCAACAAATACAAAATTCTATAGGTTTTTATATTTCATCAGAAAATGAAAATATTATTAAATCTCAATATTTTTCATTAATAAAAAATATTTTCATATAAAATTAAATTTGAAACTATATGATATTTGAGAAAATTTAGAACCTTTCTTTGCAAATAATGTACCAATACAAAAAATAACAAGAGATGTTAGAGATAGATTAATTAATGAAAATAAAGAAAATCAATGCTATTATTGCAAACAAATATCAGTTGAACACATTATTGATCCTGATCATTTTTATGGAAGAATAAGATAATTTTATTGTTCTCAATGTAATTTTAATGAAATAAAAAATGTGTACCAGTTTATAATCTAACCATAATCTATCTAATTATGATTATCATTTATTTATAAAAAAGATTTTTGTAAAATGATAAAATCAAAACATTAATTAAATGCACGTAATTAACAATTGTATAAAACAAAATTGTTTGAATATTTCAAATATATTAATTTGAAAAATGAATAACACAATAATAATATTTTAAGAGAAACAGGGTATAGATAAATTAAGAGAAGAAACGCAGATGTTATTAATTAAAATAGATATTTCTACTAGTTATAATTTTACATTTAGATTCTTACAAAAAACAATAGAAGAATATATTTCATTTAGTATAAATAAAAATTATAATTAAGATTTTTAGATAGTTTAACAATTTTTCAAAGTAGTTAAGTAAAGTATACAAATCATTAAATGAAAATTATATGAAAATATTACGAAACGCATATTCTAATTCTGAACAATTTCAATTATTAGAAAAGAAAGGTTGTTATCCATATGATTTGATAGATGAAAAGTGGAAAATAATGTGAACAAACTAGTTTATCAGAAAAAATTGGTACACAAAATTATATCAAGAAGATATTTCGGATGAAAATAATATTCCTACTCAAAATGTTTGGAAAATGTAACTGTAATACATTTAAAGATTATCATAATTTTTATTTAAAATCAGTTGTTATTTTATTAGCTGATAGTTTTGAAAAGTTATCAATCATTTTGAAATAGATCCTTATTACTATTGTTAGTCTACTCCTGGATTAACTTGGCAATGTGCATCAAAATTGACTAAAGTAGAATTATAATTATTAACTGATTACTATATGTTATTAATGATTAAAAATTCAATTGGAGAGATATTGAGGAGTACTAGGAATTATATAAACAAAAGTAAATAATAAATATACAAGAGAAGAAGAAAAAAGAGCAAATAATCACGATAATTCTTTATTATCGATAAGGTAGATTATGTAGATAAGGTATGATTCAGAAATTACCAATTAGTAATTTTAAATGGCAAGATGAAGAATGGTTTAATAATTTTCAAATAAATAGAGAAAAGAGGATGTAGGATGTTTCATAGAATGTGATTTAGAATATCCTTGTGATGTAAATACATTTTTTGTATTACATATCCATTATTACTTGAAAAAAGTATTTATCAATTTGAAATATCATTGTATCAAACTCAATATTTATGTAAAAACAATTAAAAATTAGGTGATGATAAGAAAATAACATTGTATTTAAATGACAAGGAAAGATATTCAATTCATTATAGAATGTTTAAATTTTATTTAATACAAGAAATGAAAATAATGAAAATTCAAAGAGTAATTTCATTTACTGAAATCGCTTGGTTAAAAGATTTTATTGATTTTAATATTAATATGAGAACTAAAGCAAAAAAACAGATTTTGAAAAATCGATTTTTAAATTATTAAAAAATGCTTTCTATAGGAAAACTGTAGAAAAAATTTAGTTAGAATAAATGCAGATTTAGTTTGTGATACGAAAACAATGAAAATAATTGCATCGAGAGTTAATTATAAAGGAAATTAATTTATATACGATGATTTAGTAGTTATGAAAAGTAATATAACAACAATATATTTTAATAAATCAATTTATTTTGGAGGATCTATTTTAAATTTAGGTAAATTACTAATGTATGATTTTTTATATAATACTATTATTTCTACTTGGGGATATGTTAATATAGAAGTAATTGGATTTGATACTGATAGTTTTTTTCTAAATATAAAAACAGAAGATATTTATGAAGATATGAAAAATAAAATATTAAATGAATTAGTTATAAGTAATATTTATAAAGAGCACAATTTATTAATGAAGAAAATAAGATAGTAATAAAAAATTAAAGATGAATTAGGAGGAAGTGTAATGTTTGAAATAATATTCTTAAAATCAAAATGTTATTCTTAAAAAATTGAAGGAATAGAATTTTATACTATTGTTTTTAAAAAAAAGAAAATGCAAAGGAATTAGTTGAGTAACAATATAAATGTACATTATTTGATATTGAAATAATTATAAAAGTTCAACATCGAATTAATTCTAAAAAAATAATGTTCAAAAGCAACTAAAAAGCATTGTGTAATTTTGATAGTAAGTTGAATTATAATAAATAATGGAATTAATACAATATGTACCATCAAGGAAGATTATTAACAGACTTAGGATACGCGTTTATAGATTTCTTAAATCTGTATTAAATGAAGTTGAATTGTAATTATTTCATCACCAACATTAATAGGATTATTATTATCATCTGCAATTCTTAAATTAATATTATTAATTCGATGTGTATTTAAAGTAAGATAAATTGGATTATTTACTTTCGCAATTATTTTCATACCTAATGGTACCGTAAAAGAAGGAAACGAATAAATGATATTTTGTTTATCACTATTTAAATAACAACCAGATATCTTATCATAAGTTATGTATATTGATTGAATTTATATTATTATTTATGTGTATCAAATATTTTCAGCTATTGCAATTACTAAATATGTTTTAGATTCAAATCTAAGATATTGACGTATCAATTTGTCAATTGAAAAAATATCTACTTTATAATTATTTTTCCATTCTAAAGTTACTTTATTAGCCGGAATATTTGGTGTTAATTGTAAATTCGTATCATTAATGTAACTTGTTATTTCATTTAACTCATAACTACCAATTGGAATTATTTTAGTAATCCAAGTAGTTGCACCATATGTAGAATATTTTATTATGTTAATAGTATTTTCGATAATTTGTATAACATTATAAACAGCTAAATATGTTAATCCTTATTTATAATTTATTGTTGTTTTAAGTTGAATTGGTGTAAATAATCGAACTGATACATTGTCAACTTTTCATCTGATAATAAAATATTCTTCATATTTATTCTTCATATTATTGAATAAAGTTTGTAGTGCAGATTTCACTACTTTTTTACTTTTTAAGAAATTTACGTTTTAATATTGTCTTAAAAACTACAAGATTATTTTCGTCTTTTCTAATTATGATTTTAATATAGCATTAATTTCATTATAATTATTATTATGACCTTCTTTATAAGCAGATAATAAAACTTCTAATCTTTTAGTTCATTTATTTGGATCTTCTGGTATTATAATTACTTCATTACTATCATTACTATCTTTACTATCTAATGCCATAGGTGTAGCCAAGTATTTTTTTGGAGAAGAGACCAAATCAAGAAACGGAACTAAAAATCAAGCTAGACGGAACTATTACATACATTTATTTTTATAATGTTCATTTTATACATGCATATTTTAAACAGAATTTTTACACAATA
>JAYRBW010070461.1:0-26815 GCA_036023295.1 Invenusta paracnida | reverse complement strand
TCGGGAACAAAGGGGGGGGGGGCAGGTGGCCTCGCGGTCTACCTCCCTACTACTTATACTTAAATGTCGATAACTTTGCAAAAATTCCTTCATAAAAGATATTTTTGCAGTCCGCAAAAAACGTAAAAATTAATGAGTACATTGCAATTTATGTACAATTTTATAAATTTAATAAATGAACATTTATTTAAAATAGATAACGTTCAATATTACTAAGAAGTAGTATTCACGCGTAATTAATTTAAAATATATACAAACATTTGTTTAGTCCAATATTTAGAAGCTCATATTAAATAATTATTTTAAATGTATGTTTATATGTATTTTTAACAACAAAATGTAGTAAATTCGAAAATGTTCCATAAAAATTTAATTATATATATATATATATAATGTATACCATATTTCATCGAGTTAACGCCGCGTTCATTGCCCTCGATATTGTAAAAGTTTCTGTTGCAAATAATATGTAGCAGAAGTGGAATGTAATTTATAAATGAAATTTTAAGTATACACAATAAAAAGAGAAAGAGATTTTTAAAAATATCATAGTTTCTAGGTGTGATATGTTTTATGAATGAAAAAATAATGCTTAAATCAATCACAGGATTTCATATAAGAATCACATAAAACGTTTAGTAGAAATCTTATGAGTGTTGTAGGTAAAAGTGCATAACTTGTATGTATTTGAATTTAAATAGCATTATTGATAAGATACAAGATTTTATTTGTAGTGTATGTTCTTCATTATAAAACATATGTGTATATTGTTTTCTTATTGTTTATGTCTGTCAATTATACTATTATAAGTTCATGAAGTCCATTTGGTAAAGTATAATCTTTTATTATGCTAATTATCTAGCAACTATAAAGATTCAAACATAACTATAAAGATAAGATCAATATCAATTAAACTATGAAGTTCATAGATGTAAATCAATAACAAATTAATATAAGTTCATAGATAATTATAATCACGACATAAAAATATGTAATATATGCAATATTTCATGTCTAAATTTTTTTTGACAGGTATGTTTTGAATTAGATACATTTTGATTCAGTCCTGTGCTTTTTAACATGTAATATTGTGTACATCTTCTGATTTTCATATTTTAAAGATTGTCAGCCTAATCTTTACACTGTGCAGCACATTTAGTAGATTTTATCTGCACAATTTTCCAAACTGCACAATTTTAAAGTTGAACACTTCAATCATCCAATTTATAAAATTAATAACCATTTATACATGGCTACACATTTTTACTTCTACCTATAATTAAATATACATATTTATTTTAATTCTCAGCCAATTTTAAAATAATGCAGCTCTATTTTTCAATCCTTTATTATTTACATATAATACATTTAAAATGTGCTACACATATTTTGCAATTTTGACTGATAATTACAAATATTAATATATCTCTCAGTTATATTATATGCTTACTACAATCTCTAATATAATTATAAATATAGTGAATTAGTCCATGACATTCCAATGGTGAAAATAAAATTTACAAACAATTTGCCTGCTGGATGTGTCATCTCCAAAGTTTACTAATTTAATTAATTATAAATTGAGTAATTTTGCAGAATTACTCAATATTTATACAAATTAAATAATTATTATCATGTCACTTTACCAAAGGTATGTCTTATAAACATATCAGACACAGAAAATAGGGTATAAAATAAACATTAAAATACTATTTCCTAAAGTTATATAATATTACTTATTTTGTAATAATGATTATTGTTTGGGGGACAATGTATCTTGCTATAATAAATTCCAATTCGCTATTGCAGGGTATCACTCTTGCGATTATGAACATTTGTACTTGTCAACAAAATTGGTAGTCAGCAAAGCTATTAAAATTGTTCAATTTTAGATCATTAACAACTCTTGAAAATGATGCTTTTTAATATAAATTTTAAAATTGCTTCTAGATTGATTTATTTTGCTTGCACAAGATAAAAAGTAGATCTTCCTTGTTTTCCTCATGCATGTTATGTTTATAGGAACAGACACTAAATCCTATCGATAATATTTAACCGTATTTAAAGCACAGAAATATGTTAAATGTTTGAATGTTTTATTCTTACACTTTATACCTATTGCCTTTATTAAACGAATTCACTTCTTTCCTCCTCTCTTTTTCCAGTTCCTCTACCATGTCCCCGTCAACAGACTTGCCCCCTACCACAAATCACCCAGGTCCCATTTTCCTCTATGCCAGCCAGACTGGCACAGCTCAGGACATCGCCGAGAAGCTCGTCAGACAATCAGCTCTTTTCCCGCGTCTCCCCGACCCTCGTCTCTTCTCCACCGAGGCCTACAACCCCGCCAACCTCCCCCAGGAACACACCCTAGTTTTAGTGGCAGCCACAGCAGGACAAGGCGATCCTACAGACTCAATGGTAGCCTTCTGGCGATGCCTCATGCGCCGCTCCCTTCCTCCAGACTGCCTCTCCTCGCTGCACTTTGCTGTGCTGGGGTTAGGGGACTCAAGTTATCAGAAGTACAACTTTGTGGGGAAGAAGGCGTTTCGACGACTATGTCAACTGGGGGCTACACCTCTACTGGATCTGGGGTTAGGGGATGATCAGCATGATTTAGGAGTAGATGGGGTGCTCGCCACATGGTTACCACGCCTCTGGACCGCCCTACTCAGCCGCTA
This sequence comes from Invenusta paracnida, assembly GCA_036023295.1. Taxonomy (NCBI): domain Eukaryota; kingdom Metazoa; phylum Platyhelminthes; order Proseriata; family Coelogynoporidae; genus Invenusta; species Invenusta paracnida. The sequence continues at coordinate 24,134 of JAYRBW010070461.1, read as the reverse complement.
TAAAGTGCCTCTGGAAAACTGCGAGTCACTAACATTGACCCGACTTCAGCAGTGGACCACTAACCCACCAAACAAGTATGATGTGACAACAATCGACGAAGGAACTCAGAAAGGAGAGGAAATTGTGTCCTATCCTAGCCAAGTCTGTGTCACCCAGTTAAAATCAAACCGACGAGTGACCGGGAAGTCTCATTTTCAGGACACACGGCTCATAATTCTCGACCGTTGTGACCTTCCCTATCAACCTGGCGATGTTCTCCACGTTCAACCACAAAATTCCACTCTCCATGTCTCTCAATTCTTTGAGCTGATCAACCCAAACCTTTCCTCCAACACACTAGTCTCCATCGCACAACGGGAACCTAATTTCCCATTACCCCCCGACCTCCCACACGCACCAGCTTTGATTCCTTTCTCATGGCTTGCTCGTCACTATTTCAACATGACTGCAGTTCCTCGCAAGTCCTTCTTCGAGCTAATGGCCCTCAAATCACTCCATGAAATGGAACGAGAACGTCTAGAGGAGCTGTCTGCTCCTGAAGGACTAGATGATCTCCTTGACTACTGCCACAGACCCAGACGAACTATTCTCGAAGTGATGGCCGACTTTCCTGTAACCTCGAAACAACTCGAGCTCGCAGATTGGTTCGATTTGATTGGTCCAATCAAATCGCGGGCCTTCTCTCTGGCATCCTCACCATTGGCACATCCTGGGGAACTGCACCTATTGGTTGCTGTTGTGACCTATAAGACCAAGTTGTCTGTGCCAAGGCATGGTCTTTGCTCCAACTACCTCGCACAGCTGTCGCCAGAGGATCCCGTGTCTGTGTGGGTTCAACGGGGCACACTCAAATTCCCTTCACTATTGGGGAAGAAAACTGGACCGTTGATAATGGTTGGTCCTGGTACGGGAGTAGCCCCCTTCAGAAGTTATCTGCAAGAGCGTCGGTATCTCTTGGAGATGGAGCAAGACAAGGTATATCATTAAAAACTGTAGTTAACATAATCGTTAGTGTAGAACAGACATGATTGTTGCCACATTTATGCAATAGATAAATAAATAGGATAAGATATATACATTCTTTAAGAACTTAAGACTTAAGTCATATAAAATTACCCTGACTTGTTTAACAATTCGTTATTACGACTATATTTTTATTTTATTAACTTATAATGATTACTTTAGTAGTGAAATATCTATACATTTTATTACTGTATAAATGCTTTTTTAAATTTAATTTATAAGCGCTCGATTCTTACTTACATCTCTTTGATCTAATCAATTTATTTGTTTTTATTATTCATCTTTAGATTACAACTCATTCGCATTAACTGTTAGGATGTCGCTTCAAATGTAATTTTAGGATCTCGGCTGCATTTAAAAGTTTTATTTCAAATTAGATATCTGTTTTATATGGACAGAATTTTTTAATCATGCAATTCTATTCTCTAATAATAACTCCATATATAAACTACTTACATGTTTTTATATTACTAATAACAAACTTTTCAGAATTTAATTTAAATATATCTTTTTATTAACGCAATGTTTGGCGTTTGTATTCTTAACAGGTTTGATGTTATTCACATATTTCATCATTATGTATGTACTAAATGTCCTTAATGTATAATTTTATAAAGTCAGTTAATAACCTACAACTCTTGTATATAGACTTATTTGATTGACTAGCAAGATTATGTATTATTATACGCACGTGTTAGATATAACAAGATACAAAATGTGACACTTAACAGAATTGGTTGTTTCTAGAATTGCATGCTTGTTAAAGTCCATAATTAATAATTTTGAAGTTATTCTTGTTCAACGTGTAATTGCATTGACGTGTATACCCTTTAAAAGTATGTCAACCATTTAGTAAGTTGTATAAGGTATATTTTTCTTCTTTTGAGTAAAATTTATTGTTTCGAGTTTTTCATATTTTTAGAATATACTACTGAGTTATGAAATTATTTAATTGAAATCCAATAATTATTAGTTTCATTTATGCGATAAATAAAATAATATATTTTATATTAGAACAGCATTAATATATTATACGTTTTTAAATGATTCACTACTCAACTTTAAGTTTATTTTATTTTATTTTTAGAAAAAATTGTGCAGCATATTATTACAAAAATAAAATAATAAACCGATGTACTGAAAAAATGTATTTCTATATTCACTTCCAAGTCAAAAGAGTATAATAATGAATAACAAGCATAGAATAACTTACAAGTCTTACACGATACATTTATTTTCACAGGCGAAGCTTATAAAATAAGCAAAAATCAATCAACACCAAGCAGATATAAATCGCACATGTAAACTCATTTAAACAGCTTCATATATGTTGATTGGTATGTACACACATGTTTACGTTTAACATTTTTTTAAATCCGGAGTTTAGATGTCGTTTATGGTATACCATCTTTTCGAAATAGTCACAAATTCAAGCTCTCTTTATAACGTGTTATACCCTTTTAACTTGTTTTATTCCCTTCAAGAGACACGTGTTTATTACATAGATACCATTTTAGCATGACCTATTAACCACGCTTATTTTTGCATATGACCAATTAACTACGCTTATTTTAGCATTACCTATTTGCAGTGTTACTTTTAGAATGACCTATTTACATGTTAATTATAGTATGGCCTGTCTGCTATGTTAGTATTAACTACACTAATTTAATTTTGCATGACCTTTACACCCTATTATATTTTAAACATACCGTAATTTTAATCTTTTCTTTCCACTCTCTCCAACAGAAGGATCAACCATCCAACACCAGCACCACTACCACAAATCAGGACACTCAGAAGCCACATTTCTCCCCTCTTTCTCCACAAGAAGAGCCATCAGCTCTTCTTTTCTTTGGCTGCCGCTTGCGCGATCAGGACTTTTACTTCGCCGACGAGTGGCACCAACTGGAGGTAGCATCACTCGGAAACTTTCGCTTGATGACTGCTTTCTCTCGTGATCGGGACGGGGCCTATGTACAGCGGCGGATACTGGACCACGCGGCCCTAGTCTGGCGCCTTTTGATTGGACGAGACAGCTGCTTCCTCCTCGCTGGCTCTGCCCAGGCCATGCCCGATGGGGTGAGAGATGCCATAAAACGGGTTGCCTTGGAAACGGGTGGCCTTGAGAACGAGGCGGCGGCAGAGAGGTTTGTGGTAGGGTTGGAACAGGCGCGACGATATCAGACGGAGACCTGGTCTTGACCTCGGATCAATTCTGTCATTTTGATTGTGATGCAATACACTACAAAACTTATATGGACCGTTTAGTTTTTGAGATATTCATCAATTATCAGCAATATTTTACGGAATTCCTTTTTTAAGTATGTTTATTTAATATTTTTCTAAATTTTAGTTGCTATCACGGAAGTATTATTATCCAACACCATAGACATAGAATCGCTATTTCAATATTGACTAGTATATCATTACCTTACTAGCAGGAAATCTTTACCAAATAGACTTAATTTCTAAAGACAGAAGGATACTTGTTTGCAGCTTAAATAAAATGTATTGTTCAGATTTTATGTATAAATTATTTCACTAAAATAAAGTCTTATTATTTTTATATCCATCAAAAACGGAAAAAGATAAGTTTTCAAACCAGTATGCAGAAATGTTTCCATGGATATATGCTATTAAGTGAGTATGTAGGGTTCCTTGTGGTCACGTCACGTGTCTTTTTGTAAATACAGAGTTGATTAGGTGACTGGTTTCATTTTATAAAGAAAGATGCTTGTATTTCTTCGACCGATTTAATCTAAATTGTCAGAAATGTTAAAATTTTCTCTAAAAATAATACCTGTCTAATAACATATCCAATCAGAATCCGTTATTTACACACGGAAGATCACTTCACCATTACATACGAAAACCAGTACCTAATGACAAATATTTTTCAATTTATTGTTAATAACAGATTTAGGAAAATAGTTTCTTTCGCTTTCGAATCATGTTAGAATGTAACTCATTATTATTTATTCTCTTTAAATTGCACGAATCTGTGTTATTTTGACGCTTCTACATTTTTTATACTTTTATGCATGTAATTTAAAGGTTTGCCATTGTTGAGCATCTTTGATCCATTACTTTCATTAACACTTGAATCACTTCTTCGAGTTTGTCGAGAATCTGAAGTATCGTTTGGATATTTGATCTCGGAATAGCAAAGTTCCATGAAATAGTGCCATGGCATATCTATACACTATATACACCAAATATGTATACCTCATTTTTTAGAAGCTGTATCTGATTTGTATTAATAAAGTATTACTAGCAAAACAGTGCTCCTAGGGCTTTCAAATCAATTCATAGTCATCCTGTAATACTAGTTAAATGCCTCTTGCTTATTATATATTTTCTCTGTCAATGTATATATTACCTTTAAGGGGTACCTACATTAACTATGCAAGATTAAAATGTTACTAAATGTTTTGCGTTTTTATAATATGTAATATATATATATATATTGCAAGGAACATCAATATTCATTTTGTTTTTATCATAGCGTATTTTATTTGGATCGTATTATATAGTTAACAGACATGCTATTTTTATGAATATTTCATTGAAATATATAAATAAAAACATTACAACATGGCAATGTTATTAAAGTGAGCGATTCGAATAAAAGATTCAGGTTTGTGAAGGCTTAGTGCCATAATGTACAGACATTAATTTAAAATTTTGTATTGTGTACCATACTGGTACTTTCTTTAATATCCATTCTATACAATGTATTTCAAAGCAATCTTTTCAAATGCCATGGGTAATTTTGAATAATTCTTGTGTATTAATTTGCACTTGTCCAGTCGAATTGCTTGTCTTTTCTACATTAAAATCCGCATATAAAGCAATTCAATAAAATGCCCTTTCTTATGGTCTTACAGATAAAAAGTCCCACCTTTAACACACAAGATATTGTATAGGTGCAATATTACAAAGATTATATTATTACTTATTATTATCTACTGCTGTGAATGAGAAATATATATTTACCTTTAAAATATAATAAAGCTCTTTCTTCTTCATTGTATTTATTTATTTAAATCTCCCTTCTGTTTGAATTATTGATTTCTTGCTAAGAACACGAATTTTATTCCTAACTTTATAAAATATAGTATCAACTATATTTACAGTATAACTTAATTCATACGTTATTATTTTGTTGTTTTTTTGGTATGAAGTTATAGTTAATATTATGTAGTTAATAATAGGAATTGTAGTTAATATTTATTATTTATTGATATTTTAAGTGTGGTAATGTATTAATTATGAAAATATGATAAACTTGTTTTTACTAATAATTTTGATTGGATATTATTCTTAGTAAATTCTCTAATCAAGAAATAACTATTTTTACCTTTAAATTTCAAACTGAGTTTCTGTAACTCTTCGTGGGATAATCATTTTTTTGTTCAATCTATAATATAAAATGTTGTATACTTTAATTACAATCCGATCCAGAGTAACACATTTCACCCAAACTTTAGAGCTGTAATAGGTACAAACAGCGATTGCATATATATTATTCCTGGAATAAAGCTGTTTAATGGATTATTGGTATTCACACATTAGGTTAGTAACTTTATTCCAAGAAAAAACAGTTTGTGTGGCGAAATCTGATTGGTTAGCGAGTGTATTGGATTAATTCCGAGAAATTTGTAATGCAAATTTGCGCTTGTTCAAGTACATAATTGAGTATTTTGTTATTTCTTAATAGTACCAAATATTTACTTTTTTGTTAAAATAGTTACACGAATTACCAATTAAGAAGACACTTTATAAATTATAATTGTTAGAAAAATAGCTCGTATGTTTTATTAACAATATTTAGTTGATGTTATATGCAGTTGATCATCCAAATTTTATTCCGCATTAAGCTGAGCTTCATAGAATTGAATATACATATTATTTAGAATCGTGTAGTATACATTTATGTCTATGATAATTTTCTTTCTTTGCAAGCCAAATAAAAGATATTGAAAGAATTCTTCGCTCTTCCTAAACATTAAAAAAAGAGGATAATAATAGTTGGTGAAAGAGGACTGAGAGTTTAACGGCGAAAATATGGTTATTAATGAGTTAACTTTACGAGATTAACTTAACTAATGATTAGCAACAACAGAGGATCCTCGAAAGAGACAAGACAAATATTAAGAATTGTAAAATCAGCTATGGTTGGACTTGGTAAAACCTGGAAGTCGCATGCTACATTTTAAGAAACTGTCTCCATTGCTACGTACGGCGCACGAAGCCAGAGCCTTACCCAAGAGGACGATACAAAAATAAGAGCCTTCGAACTCTGGACCTGGTGAAGAATGCTGGGAGTCAGTCAAATGGCAAAGTCATACAAGAAATGAAGAGGTATTAACTATAAAGGGGAAAACCCAACAAGCCTACTTAACAATGTGAACCACAAAAAGCTGACGTACAGTATTTTGATCGCATCTGTCGGCGTGGCAGTGACAGTATCGAGAGTCATTATGGAAGGACTAGTAAATGGGTGTGGCGGATTTGCGAATGAACTCTAGGCAAAACATAACACCCAATCGTAAGAAGTGGCGGAGTTTTGGTCATCAGTGTCACCAAGGAGTGACGAACGCCCTTATGGACTTATGTCACAGTCATGCTATGTTATTGATCTCAGTTCATTTTAAATTGGTTCTTAGATTTCTACTATTCGTTAAAGCATTTACATAATTTTTTTAATGTCATTGTACTATAAATTAATGTTTAATTCAACCACGTACATTTATTTTTCTTAGTTGGTGATATTATTTTAATATAAAGTTAAGTAATATTAGTTATTCGCTGTTTGTACACAAAACAAATGTTTTCTTTTTCAACTATACGACGCTTTACTTTTAAACGTATAATTTTTTATTGTTATCCTTTAAAAGGTTAACTAAAAATATCTTCAATCGAAATTAATGTTTTTTAAATTGACTGTTAACAATTTTTTAAGTCAATATTTTTCTAGAAATAATAGTCTTTGTATTACTTTGTTAAAATTTATTTAATAGGATTTAATGTACACGTGTAAATTAAAACTGCTAATCCTAAATGAATCCTCTGATAAGATCCATTTCTCAAAGTTTTTTAAGCTTTTCATCTTTACTGCACAGTGTTTAATCCAGCTTTCATTTTTCTCATGTTTTATAATTTAATATTACATATACCATATTATTACTTACATCTTTCTCTTATGATAATGTGCACAATCTACGCATTATTGTTGTGTAACAAACGACTTATTTTAAATGTCACTATAGTGTTTGCTTGCTTTACATACTCATTCTCTACACAAATCAGAGAAAATGGAGGTCGTCTACGCCTCAACAGGTGGTTTCCTTGCCGGTGTGCGGGACATACTGACCTCCCCAAGGAGCATCTACGATTACAATCAACGCATCACACAGAAACGAAACCTTGACTCCGGGACTCGACAGCAGGAAAAAAAGAAACGCCTCGCTCGTCACTCTTCTGGTGTAAGTTAGTTTCTTAACTAGTCTTTGATCGTAAACTTAGTCAATATGTTTAGTGGTTGATGTTTTTAAGGTATAATTATATGTATAGTATTTAATCAATAAATGTTCAATATATGTTCAAAAATCCATGTGCACCTAATAAATGGATATTAATAAAAAAACTGTAAAATAATAGCACTTAATATTTGTGCATGCAGACAACATTGACATACATGCATTATACACTCGTACATATATTATATATATGTATATAGCGTTCTACAATTATTAGGTAAACAGCGACCTTTTCAACACACTATAATAATAATATTATTTCTTATAGTGTAATTGTAGTGTACTACTAGTAGTATTAGAAGTAATATGCTATAATTTATTATTATTATTGGTATACATATATCTAATGCCCTTTTATTCATTAATAAACTTTTCATGGCACATAATTGATAGTCATAATTATTACTATTTATTTCTAAATTCATTTTGGAATGTAATAAATTTGTATACTTATTATTAAAAAAATCTACTCGTTAGAGATCTGTTGTTTCTTTTAAATCGTTGTAAATTGTATAAAAAAGTTCTTTGCACATTCATAAAAATTAGGCTTTGTATTTATATAAATGTTTTAAACAGCTCATTTTGTGTTGTTTGAATGATACATAATTATATGTATTTTTTCTCCATATATATGCTACTTATCTGCGTTTTATCTGGTCATAATTTAATATCGATAGTCGATTACTGTGTCATATTCATTGTTCCAAAATATCTATCGAATTCATTGTTACTTATTCTAATTTTGGGAGTATTTACTTTGATTATTTCACGATTTTATCAGCATTTGAAGCAAGTTCTTAACGACGAAGATACTGATTCATCCTCAGTATCACGTGATGATGACATCAGATCGCCTTCCTCAAGGTCATCTGTATTGTCGTCGGACTCCAAATATCCAAATACCTCTTATTCTCAATCAGAAAAACCCGGTATTCTAAAACCTCTTCAGCAGATGTATTTTGTTAACGTCTGTATTCTCTTTGTGAGTATAAATTTGGGTTTTCTTTTAAATTATAATGCAAATATACAAGCTCTGCTACTATTAAATAGTATAGGACGTAATAGCTGAATAATTACAAATTTTAAGTAATTCCTAAATTGTTATTTCAGATTATGTTTTTGATAACGAGCATTTCAAATTATGTACTAGTTCCAATTTTATCAGGTATGTTATTTTTTTGTTCATTACTGTTTTCATTACATTATAGAATACATTGATGCATACTATGTTTATTGTTGGTTTCATAATGATTATTTTGTTGCTTTTTCAGTATTTTTTAATGAAGACCTTTTACGAATCATCATTGCAACTGGATCCAATCTGTTCTTCTTTTTCTGGCAAATTCCCTTCATGATGATCATGGAGATTACAAATATTGTATATATTAAGGTACGGAGTGTTTTATTTTTTAGGATATATTAAATAAATTATTTTGATATAATCTTTTTTGAAAATCATAAAAGCGTTTATATTTTTTTTTTTTCAAGGCATAAATTCTTCATTTAACATTTTCAGTATTAATAATGAGATGATTATATGTATCTATATATTTTCGAGTAAACAATAGAAAGATTATAAATAATAATCTTTCTATAAGTATACCTAAAACATAATAGTAATAGTAGTAATTAGTCTAGATATGGAGTGTAGCTATCTTTTTCGATGACAATTATTCTATCAGGAGATCTTGGACAAAATCCACAGTCTTCATAGGGGCAGATCCCGTGCCTCCGCCTCAGGGGAAAGGGGCTCCACTGCAGCGACGTCGCTTGGTCTCTCACTGATGGATCGATTGTTTGCGACTATATTCCTCGTTGTCTTCCTCATTCAGGTGAATTGAACCTTAATTTTTGATCGATATTTTGATAGTGCCATTTAAGATAAGTCGATATTAAAATTTAACAGAATGTGATTAACTAAATAGTGTTATCTTTATGATATCTTCTTACATATTATAATGTTTTTCTCTTATTGGTTTTAATTATATATGTGTTGATGGTGTAATATTTCTTATTTCCAAATTTTGATTTTGATTTTGAATTAAATAAACCAGAAATTTATTAATAAATGCAAATAGTTATGTCATTCACACTATGCTATTTTAAAAGTAAATTAATTATAATAAATATAATATGTCTAATTATAAATGCTTTTTAATTTTACTTTTTTAATTTGGATTAATTTTTTTGATAAATAACGCGTGAATGCCTTAAAACACTGCATAATATATATTTGTTTATTTCTAGTTTTAAACTATGTTTCATTGCAAAAAATCCATTGAAATGATAAAATTGTTATTATCAATAAAATACACTTAGAATTTGATTTAAATTATTTAGTATGAATAGTCGAATTTGCATGAATTCAATTAATGATACTAACAAAATGCACACAGTTTAATCTTCGGCGATTATACTTAGAAATTATATATTTTTCATCATCATGTCTCTCATAACCAAATTTCTTAAATTAATGTTCTAACAAACAGATACAATTTTCTCTTACTAATTCTTCGTTAGTACGACTATTATACGACGTTGCTATAAAGTATATTTAATTTTAAACTCTGCATGCTCTTTTTATATAGCTTGTGTGTTTTACAAACCATTCAATTAAATTATCATTGAGATTATAACTGTAAGGTACTCATAGCAAAAATTGGCGCATATTTGTGTTGAAACATGTAAAAATGCAATAAAAGCAATTTATAGACATAATTTCCCCATTTTTAAGTATGCACTTGGTGAAACATAATCTTTTCTAATAATAATATAGACTGTTTTTCAACGTCATTTTATATGTGCAAAACAAATTACTGTCGTCATAATTTTGTATTCTAAGTAAGTTTCTTAGAAATAAATTTGCTATAAATACATCCCTTAACTTCCTGCATTTTAGTACTAATAATAGTATAAAACCTTTCAAATGAGGTTTAAAGTGAAAGAATTCATTTAAATCGAGAGATCTTAGACTTTATATTTGATCAATAACTAAATGTTAAATATAACCCTAAATTGTCTATAAATATACCTTCAACGGCTCATATTACTATCGTTATATTAACACATTTAGGGTGTGTGTAGGTATATTACTTTTATTACAACTTTAGTTAATACCGTATTGATTAGGGGGTTTTTCTTCCCCTTTTTAAGCATAAATGAAAATGCATAACTTTTTCCTTTGAGGATAAACTTTTTTACTAATGAGCCGCATTCAACTGGTCGTTAGCAGTGTCAGAACGTGTGACTTCCTTTATACCTATAACCAAAAATGTTGACAATTAATTGCTACGAATTTGTGTATAATTCCGCAACTAACTATCATCGATTTTAGTCTTTAAACTCCCATTTGAGTCTTCCAACTCAAGCAATTTGTTTACTGGAATGTTTTGTGTCTCAAAAATTGCCATGACAACTGAATGTCATATTTATTTCAATCGTGTGTTGTTGTATGTCCATATCAGGCCTGTGATTGTTCCTCAAATTCCTCAATTTTTTTTAAGCTTTCTCAAATTCCTCAAATTTATCCAAACAGCTAAAATTCCTAGAAATTTTTAATATGATATTTTTATTTTTTTGCTATAGTAAAATATCATTTTTTATGGTGTTTAAGTCTATTTTTGTAATGTTATCATCTTTACTGTTATGACATGCAATAAAATATGAAAGGGTAGGTATTTGACCCAATACCATTTTTTTATACTTAAATCATTATATAATATTCCAGCATTGTCTATATTTATACATATAGCTCCCAAAAAGAACCTAGAACTTTTTCGAGCTTCACGCGAATTAAACTTCTCGTGCTCCGCTCCCTTGTCATAGGTCCGGGATATCGGATTTTTAAAATTGAATCAGTCCCATGCCTGATTACTATTCCTCAAATTACACAAACTAATCCTCAATTTTTTTAATGGTGAATCACAGGCCTGCCATATATACATATATATATATACTGGCTCTTACATGCACGGATTTTTGTTAAACAACTCTATTTTCAAATAGTAGATAAGATATTTTAAGCTGGAATACCTATTTGAAATAATTTTGACACTTGAAAATTTGAGTCAAATGAAAAATAACTGGCATTGATTTTGGTTCAATTTATTTTTAGTTTTCAACATTACTTTTACTACTCGAGGGTTAAAGGTTTTTTTTTAATTCGATGAAAACTAGTTCTCTACTGCTAATTTGTTTTAAAAATCAATGGTTTGATTTTATATCTACTATACTACTCCAATACCAGTAATATTAGAAAAAGATAAATATATTAATTTCATGTTTGTATACTTTAATATATTTCATAAAAATGAAAAGATAAAATCTATAAATTGATGAAAGTTAAATTTTATCGCAAGGTTTGTCTTTTCATCTTTAATTATAAGACATATAAATGGCTTTTCTCGGTGCTTGTCTGATGTTTTCTTTTTACTCTTTCTAGCGTATTAGAGCATTGTTGTAAAAAAGAAACATTTTATATAATATTTTTTCTTCAGTTTTTTCATTATAATTTTCTAAATATACTTCATAATTTGTTTTCTTTTAACGAAGAAAGATTGATTTGTATTTTTCCAATATTAAGAAAATTGTAAGTTTATGATGTCGCTGTTTATGAATATTTAGTAACAATGATTATTTTTACGTGTTAAATTTTGTTTTTCAGTAGTTCATTTTGTAAACTGCCACTAATACAAATTGTATACATAATATACGAATAATGTAAATGTTTTTTTAAATTGCCCACATAAATTGAGATGTAATTATATTACCAATTGTAATAACTAAATGTAAAAACATATTTGGCTGTCTTTAAGTGCACTTTACAGGATTGCTCAACGCGCTGCTGTAGTTCTCTAATATATATATGTACATTTTTTACTTTAAGATTTTCTAAGATTTTTATATATTCTCTGCAGATATATTGTAAATCTGTGATTTAAGATAGGAACCTTGATGTTTTAACAAGGGGAATTTCAAAAGAGTGAACTGAGAAATAGAACAAAGGAACATTAAAATCGGTCAATCTTTGAATTGAGAATACTTTAAACTGAGCGAAAATTGTTTTAAAATAAAAGTATTAACTAAACTGAGCGAACACTAAATTATGCGAAAATATCAATAGGTGTCCCCTTATATCATATACTTGATTTAAATCCCCGCAAACATTAGCATCAATGGAGCGGTGGTAGCCAATTGCATTTCGTTCACTTAAAATCTCTGTTTTCGTTCAATTTAAACTTTTCTTCATTTCAAGATGTCATTTTTTCGCTCAGTTTAATGCTCGCTCATTTAAACATCAAATGAACTGCGTTCGCTCTATTCATCTTTCTCCCAATTTTAATTTCGCTCAATTCATAGATTTTTACTTTCGCTCTTATGACAGTACTCTGTTTAAACTGGTCTCACCGTACCTACCTCCTTGGACATTCCAGTCGCACCTAGTCACTGGGGTCATCCTCCACTTCACCAGTCTCACCTTATTGGCCAGCATCTCCACTGTCATCCATTGGTCCCTCCTCTACTCCTTCTATGCATTCGAATACCGCTGGAGCTACGAAGGTTTGTATCCTACGGGATCTAATAGAATTCTCATATTAAAAACAGATTTAAAAATTTTATAATTTGGTGTTAATTATCGTTTTTACCGAGTGTACTATGCTATTTCCATTATAATACCTTTTTATTTGGATCAACAAGCCAAACAAACTATTTTCTGAGTACTTATAATTGATTGGACACGTTTTGACCATATTAGATCAGTAAATGACTAAAAATAAATACAACCAAGACGGAGGTATAGTAATATGAAAGAAGGAATTAATTACAGATATGCCGACAATATCAGAGACGTAACAAACTTTATAAATGCTTGAAGCAGGACAAACTACTTCAATATTCAAATTTGTATTGTATAATAAAATATTTCAATAGTGCCAACAGAAGTTATGCCTTATTTTATATACATACATTATATACATTATTTAGATACATCACTTTTTATCTTTGACTACAAATTCTAGTTAAAAACGTCTTTAATACTTTGAAATACATTCTGCAACAGTAAACGTCTTCAGTACAGGAGAGTGTATAGAAATAATGTAAACCGGTTTCAATATGCACGCACTCAATTTTTAGAGAAAAAAATTAAATTTATATCATTCATCTTAATGTAGAAATAATTTTAAGATTACAACTAAACAATAGTTATAGGCCTAAAATTTCTTTTCGCACTACATACTATATGTATACACGGCAACATAAGCGTATTGCTACGTGGAGATGGGGCTTGGTAAGTTCTCCAGGGACATGAAAGGAAATTTTCGACAGTCTACTTTTTAGGAACAGCTTGATGATAGAGCAAAATCCTGTGTGTCAAATAAAAGATTTAATTTTGGCAGCACATAACATTGGTAACGGAGGGTTAACGAGTGAAATAAAATGACATTTTACTATTGATTTATTGATGAGTAACATTTTTATTTGTACCCTTTGTTGTAATGGTCAAATGGTATGTTAGTCATGAATGCATTTAAGCAAATCTCTTGTGCAATGCTATCGGATTTAACTTGTAATTAATTAATTTATAGCCGAGTGTATAATATTGAAATAAAAATAATGACAATCAAATAATAAATAATCAAATATGTCAAATCAGAATTTGACATTAGTTATCCTGTTTACTGACATTAAATAAATTTAGCTTTTTAATAGCTGAAAAATTTATGCCAAATATGCCATAAGGCATTTATTTAGACATGAAGTCATTCCATTAGCCAGATTGTCTTGTTTCTTATATATCAATTGATTAGTGCCCCCTCCCCCAACGATCAGGCTGTCACTTCATGTACCGTCTCAACCGTATTCAGCGCTACTGGCCGTACCTTCTGGGCTTCGGTCTTCCCTTTGGCATCAGTTTCCTTCTCCCCTCTGTCCTCTCCACTGTCTTCGTCAACCTCTCATATCCTCTCCTCGTTGTTGGTGCTCACAGTGTCACCTGGCAACGCGTCCGTGACCTCTTCAACACCTCTGCCGCTGGAAGTGTGGGGAGCATCGCCTGGCTTCTCTTTCTGCCAACGCTCAAGGTCACAGAGGCTCTGGTTGCCCTTCTCAACCACCTTTGCGGATGGCTACATCGTCGCTTCTTCACCGGGCTCATTGCCTCATCCTCTCCTGCTGGTGACAGTGCACGATAGATGACTTCCCTTCATCTTTCTTTGCTGTTTCTTTATGTTTCTTTTTCTTCCTTCCACCTTTCTATTATTCCTTCCTTTGTCCGTTCTTTCATCCCTCTCTTCCGTTCATTCGCTTTTACTCCATCAAATACACAGTAAATTTTGTTATCAATATAACATAACAATTAAGACACGTTTCTTTGGATACTTATTAAGTCATGAATGTTTATTTTTTAAATAAGTAAAAGTTGACATTTGGTACTTTTGAAGGAAGACTTACATGACTCACTTCGCATTGTTTTATACAACTTATTGACTATCTTCATATAGACAACAACAAACGTTTTTAGTGAGCCTAAAAAGTTTGTTCAAATGGTTTCCAACTTTTATTTTATTAAAAAACTAATTTTTGTATTAAAAAATTCTCTTGTTGACGATCGCTTACTTATTTTCTACTGTGATAAACATTTTAAACATCTATTTTGTATATATTTCTGCGTATCCTTCAACCTAAGATAAACGTTTTTCTTCCTGGTTCTCACGCTTTGATAATGTATTATAAGATTTATGATTCGCACTTTTGTTTTGCATATTTACAATAAATGAGTGTTTTTATTGATTTTTACAATAATTCCTTAGGTTTATGATAATATGATGACATCTGAAGCTGATCAGAAAACGTACATTTAAAATTGATTTGAACATTGTATTAGTTTAAAGTTCTATCAATTATTGAACGATACATTAAAATATAAACGTTATGTTTTTATTGTTGTGTTTTTGTCAGTGATTCACATAAATTGTAAATATTTATGCTTTGTTCCATATCCTTATCTTTCATGTTTGTTCAACATCAAACTTTGGCCAGAATTTTTCTTTTAATTTCAAATGGTAGTAATACTTTACTATATGTTTGTTATTCCAGAAACAATGCAATTTATTTAAATGTTTCTTTTCTAGGATAAAAGTTCTTATTAAAGTTTATCTACTAGAATGATTGTGATTTCCTTAATTTAATTTGATCAACCAATTAAGCTCCATGCATTGTTAGAAGAGATTAGTTATGTTCTACGTTATAGTGCACGTTTTCTTCAGTTCTGATGTTGATTTGCAATACATAGTTAGTATTCTTAATTATTTGATCGATAAAATGATACTATTTACATGATAAAAATGTTCCTTGTTCCTTCCCTGTCATATTGATTAACTTCACTAATTTCCATGGTGCTTGAACAACTACTTTTTCTTTGTGCTGACTGATAATTATCAATTACTCATTATATTTATGAGCATTGTAAGGATGCACATACCCTGCATATAATATGTATGTAATATATATATTTACTCTTTTTAAGGCTTGGTAGTATGTAAATTTTAATTCTGTATTGACTTCATTTGCCCAATTCTAATTTATACTGTATTTATCTGTAGAATATTTTTTCACTATTGCTTTATTGTGCTTATAGTTTTTGCAAATGAAACTATATATCATAATTTGACTAATTTTTTTACTGATTTGTAAATATAATACGTACTTTTCACAGTTCTATTGTGCTTTGTTGTCTGGGGTAAACAATCGTCAGTAAAAATGCTGTTACGTGACATCAATTTGAATATTTATAGAAATTATTATATTTGCTATTCTTTAACAAAATTTGTTTATCCTGGCTGTATAGTAACCTTGAAAGCCCTGTATATTTTGGATAATATAAACATTTCATTTATAGCTCAAAATGATCTTAAGAAGTATTTTTATTCTTCCAAAACGTCTATATAGCCTGATAAAATTATTTAAGTCTATAGTTTACTAGTAGTTAGAATTTTTATTTTATGCATTTTAATATATAATTGAAAGGATATCCAATGTCATATGGAAACTTATCTAAATTATTCATAGCATGAAATTATATGCAACTTGCCCCTTCTCAAATTTCAAACGTGGTATTATCTAATGATACAGATGTTATTAGATATTTCAAACAATTATTCTCATTCATACAAAGTAATAATACTAAGCTAGCATTACATTGACTCACTCAATCTTTTTTATAAACTCTTGGCTGTTTTCATATCGGTATCCAGCAGAAATGTTGATAAAAATGTGCACGTCTTAGTTTTAATTCTTTAACCCTAAAAATGCATTTTATCTTAACCCATGCAGAATTTACATATCCAATAAAGTAACAATATGCAATTTTCTCATTCGTTTTTTCTCTAAAGAGATTGCATATCTGTAATACCAACGTATGTAATTTTCATTTATATGCCGAGCGTCCTGCATGAATGAAGAATAATTAATCCGAAATAATGTTCCTCGATCGATTTCATTCAAGTGAGGAATCAGATTTCTATTTCTACGATTTTAAGTAACTCGATAAAACCTCGGTGGTTTAAAGACATTATTCAAAGAAAAACTGAATTTACTTTTTATTTATACCTATTTTCACATAACTGATATACTCTCTATGTTTATACAATACTCTTATACTCCTGTGTTGCAATTAAATGAAGAATTTATTTATTATCATCTTACCTTCGTTTTTTACCTTCAAATTATCATAACATGAATTTTGACAACTCTAGCCTATACTAAATATTATGATATTATGAATTTATAAAGTATAAATTACTATAACATTCAAAACACACTAAAAACTTATGTTTGTACATTTGTGAATAGGATACTAACCCATCCCTTTATTCATTCTAACAAATATCCATTAAGAAGTAAAAATTGAATCATTTTAAGTAATCCGACAGTTGTTAACAATAATACTTCTTTAAGCGGCATATTATGTATTGCCTAATTGTTTTTTCCACAATTTTAAAATGGTCCGATATTTACGTTAAGGGAAGCTCTATAAAGGACGACTTTTATTTATTATTGTTATTTGTAATTGTTTATTGGTTGTCACCCTATGTTTTAATTATACTAAACATACATTAGTACTATATATATATATGCATAACAAACATACGATGACTCGATGACACGATAATTCTAAATTAAGCCACTTTTTCCTAAAAGGATCGAGGCAATGAATTTTACATTGTTATAAACATCATCCCATCTACAATTTTGATATTTTAAAGCTTTATAATTCCAGCCAGATGACCCACTGAGTCAATTTTATCCAATCGCTATACGTTTTTAACTATCACCCATGGTACTACAGCGTAAACACTAAAATAAATAAAGTGGTTTTTGGTATTTAAAAATGATCCGATGGGTTGGGTACCAAATATTTATCCATATTACTGACACCACAATGTTTACTTTAATTACAAAACTATAAAATAAATTGAATGCTGTTTTCTTCTCCTTTAAATTTTGAATCTTTTCATTTGAGCGTACAGCCATGCAACAAGCATTATTGTCCAGATCACGAAATCTCTTCATAAGGTAAATTTTACGGATATTTGCATTTTAATCTTCACATTTTTGGTCATTGACAGGTCTTCACAAAGTTTGGACACAGGAAATTAAGAGAGAAGTGTATGTTCTATAAACAATTTATTATTACGACAGTTTTTTAAAGAACGCTTTTAAATGAGACTGTTATAATTTCCCTAATACGTGTCCAGGCTATTTGTCCAGTATGTTAGAGTAACTACATTGTTCCCACAGATATGGACGACCATGATAAAGTTAATTAATTAATGCTACCGATGCGTCTATTGATTACAAGTGTTGAGTAATTATCTGTTGAATAAAAGGTCTGTTGGTAAAGCAAAGTTTAATTAAAAGTATGTAATCTTTTTGGAATGGCCATTTCTTGTGTTTGAATTTGATTAATAAGTTTGAATCTTGAATAATAAATAGCGATGAAAAGATTCAGAAAGTCAAGGGTCCAGCGTTGAATAGGATTGTGGCGAGTGACAAAGCGATTTTTAGTATTCTTGGGGTAAACCCAGCGGCCGCAGTAATTTTCTGAATTTTGAAGTGAACCCAGTTACTGTGTGCAGACAAGTTGGAGCAGTGAAACCGTGTGTCTTTGGTACGTATAGCATTGGTCATAAAATTAGGTACTAATCAAATATTGAGGTTTAATCACGTAAATTAAATCGTAGCAGTTAGCTAACGAGATTTTGTAATTGGTAAAGGATTAATTTAATAATTAATACACTATTCTAATAATTATCTTGTTTGTTTTCACTGCCTTATTATTGGTAAAGAAATTATTGTGAGATTTTAGAGATATTGTTATTATTATTTAGTTGATATAATTTAATTATTATATTTAATAACTGAGAAGATAACTGATTTGATAACAAATACAAAATTAAAATGTGTTTACATCCTAGCTGGTTATTGGGGATATTTTGAGTTACTTATAATTGGAGTTAATTAAAAAAAAATTATCTGATTTTAAGCATGTTATTTCTGGAAACAGTTTTTGGAATCGATGTATTTTTTAAACATTTATTAAGAAATTAATAGATTCACCATTAATATATTTATTAAAATAATAAGAAATTAGAATTTAAAAGTCTAGAAAATTATATAAATACCTATTGTCAATTAAAGGAAATCATTTTTTTAATACGCAAATGGAATAAGTTAAGCATTTACTGTAATACATTTTACAACAACTTTTGTTTATTAGTTTAAGTTTAAGTTTATTATTCTAGTAAAGTATAATTCCAAAATAATTTGCATCTTTAATGTATATCATTTTAATTTATATATAAAGTAATTTGACACTAACAAATTCAAGTGCTATTTATATCCTATTATAATACGTACATATAGTAATTATCACAGAGTAACAAATACATATTCCTTCCATTGTGGTAATTATATAATTCTTATATTTATACATATGTTATACTTTCTCAGGATTGTATTTAAGAATTTCTGGGAAAAGGAGGAGAGGGCCGAGCAGTAAATAAAAAGTGTCCTATAATATATAGATGTCCATGCAAAATATACACATTATAGTAATTTACTGAATCTAAATGATCAGGATGGACGCCAAGGAAATATTGATTAATCACATTAATATAGAAACATTTATTGGAGCCTAGATAATGATAATTAATTAAAAATTATATTTAGGCGCCTATATATTTGTTTAATGAATCAAAAGGTGTGAACATTTTTCTACTACATTAAGTTTTCGACTTTTTAAACATCTATTTAAGTACACAATTAAGTACGGGAAATCCAAAATAATGTGTATATTCAAATTTTTATACTCATTTTTGTAAATTACATTCTCAATTATAGCTTTATAGTCACAATAAAATATCATAGGAATCACTAAAAAAATGAAATTAAAATAAAAACAATTTCTCCGATACAAGGCGTATATGTATATTGAAGTCCAATGTAGGACCCATCCCTAACTCATCTACTAAATGTTATCCTGAATAATAACTGTTTATGCTTACAAATCTCTATCGTGATTACTAATCGAGATTGGAATACAATTATGTATTCTCGTTATTCGTGTTTATTTCGTTGTTTTCCAATTAGGATTTTAAAAAATAATTATCAATTCATCAAATAAAAACATCTAAGTAATATTTTTTATTTAACAATATAGAATATTTAGCTCTAAAAATATATATAAATATCAAAATGTAACTCCACAGAAAACGACATTTAGCGTTATATGTATTACATTGCTTGAGACCCTTATTAATGTTGTAAGTATGTCATCCCTTATATAATGATAAGTGGTAATTACGAGTAATGTCGTATATGTCTTTAAATGAATATTAGTCCCACTAGATCGGCTTTACTTTATTTATATTAATGCTATAGTACTAGAAATATTTTATTCTCTATTTCTTACTGATAGATTTAGCGATTAATTTATTATCTGTTTGATTGATTTATTCAGTTATTGATCGACTTATTAATTCATTTATTATCTGCTAATTGATTTTGCGCTGTTTTGGCTATTTGATTGATTGAATTATTCCTTGAATGATTGGTTCAATGATTTTTTGAATAATCAATTGTATATTTTATAAACGATACGATAATTGAAACTTTTTAGCTCTTAAATATGTTAAAAAGTATGTACTTTTCCTAAATCACCATTTATATCGAAATCATCGATAGTCAATTTGTTAAAATAATTAACAAGAGCATATAACTTACTATTCTACAAAACAGAAGTAGTCAGTTTATAACATTATAATAAATTGAAATTATTTGAAAATTGGTCACTGTAGTTGAAGTTTACCTAAATAGAAGATATAAAGAGGATCATATTATGATTGTCGTAAATTTGATATTATATATTCGCGTGATCTCTAGACATAGACCAGATTTCATCTTGGATTTCGTTTTCTCCAACCTTTAACAACCTTCTACTTTTACTACACAGTCGTAGATACATCGCATGCGTCTCCTATAGAAAAATAAGAAATAGTAGAAAAGAAAAGAAAAGAACATTTCCTGGTGCACAATAAGAAAGTCAAGTGTAGGGAAGGAACGAGACCCCAACTTATGTATTTTTCGTTCTGTTTTCCTCGTCACCTTGGCAACACTCCTTTCCTTTCTTCTTGTTGTTGTTAATCGCGTTCCCCGCTCAGTTACTCTAGCCTCAACTGCAGCAAAATAACACAGTATAAATACATATAGATTCCCCTCCCCCTACCCCCAACAATAGCATACATTATACTTACAATAGACTTAATAACATTTTATACTACCTACAGAACCTGCAATACAACAGTAGAGTAAGAAGAAATTCCTTGAAAGTTTTAACGGCAAAAGTATCCATTTTATAAATTGTATCGGTGTGTATTCCACAGACAAAATATTTGTGTTTTGTGTGTTGTTACCCAGTTTACAGGCCAGCTAACTAACGCAGAAGTTGCTCTTCTAATTAGCGTGACTAATGTGATAACTCCAATCATGACGACAGTTATTATTACAAATCGGTACATGTGTCTGTCTTGACGTATAAAGCTATACCTAATTGCATCTTCCTTCTCGCTGAGCTTGGGGTGTAATATTATAATTGTTAACTTGACGTCAACTACATTCACTCTGATTGTCTGTTTCGAGTTCAGAACTAAATTATTCGCACGTGTTTGAGAGTGTATGTTTGGAAGGCGCACAGCTGATTGTGTTTTGGAGTGAATCCAACCCCCCACCTCTCTCATCTCTTGTATCATTCCACCTAATTCTAACAAACATAACATCGACTTCACAAAACAGCTGACTTTGGTATCTAGTGTAAATGACAGCCAGGGATCCAGAGAAAATGGATTGTTAAGATCCTCCTAGTGCACCAAATTATTCAAGGGATTGTGTTACTATAGTGATAGACAAATTTCGGCGGGAGATGTGTCGAGAAGTTTTTAAAATTGTATCACAAACTGTGTGTTTCTCGTCTTGAATTCAGGTTTTTTTCTATGATATCAACCTAAAAGATTCTAGAAGATTTTCTATTGAAGCAGAGGTTTGTTTGTGATGTTGATTGAAAGTTCTGTGCAATTCCATTGATTGTTCGTTTATAAAGGAGGTCTACATGAGTCAAGACGAAGACAACTTTTTACGGTATGTCTTTCTTATTTATACTTAAGTTATAATTGATTGAAATTAAGATTGCCAATAAACTCGAGGAAAAACTAATAACATTTCAGCTCGAAAAAATGAAACTCAATATAAATAAAATTATTGGCAACTCATATGCATAGTTTAATTTAGTTGGGAGTATTGAATAAATTTATATAATGGGTTTCTTTCGTTTTCAGCCATATCCATAAGTTTTAGTGGTTTTATTTTGTTCAATAAAAGTATGGCCAGAAATTAAAATAATATTAATTTATTATCAATTTATAGAAATATGAAGACTTTTTCGTATTTAAACATTTTTTCCACAAATAACGTTTAAATAAGGATTAAATTTAATGCATAAAATATGATCAGATAATATTTAAGAAAATCACTGTATATGTGTTTATCTGAAGTTTTCAAACTTTTCAATACGTAGGGTTATATATTTAAATATTTCAAAATATATAATATAATACGGTCTAAAATAATTAAACATTGATCCGTAAAGAATATAACATTATAATGTAAAAGAGCAATAATAAATTAAACTTATTTCCTAAATGATTCAAATTTACTTTGTTTTAAAAATTCATTTCATTAATCATTTTTAGTTACTTTTAATAACTTCTTTTAATTATATTGAAATGTTTCTCGAATTATAAATGGGCCAATACTGTAAGTAGGGTATATCTTAAGTTTTATGATTTTACTTAAATTATTGTAACATTTTTTTTGTCTATCGGTAAAAAAATATATTATCAATTAATATATAAAAGTGAAATAATGCAACTCATACATGATTTTAGATAACATATTATTAGCAATTCATATTGACAAAACATATAGTAACTAACGCCTTATTTAAAAGTAAAACCTCTATATTATTTATTTTTATTTAGATTTTTTTAGATTTCTATATTATTATATTAAATTGCCTCATGTCAAAATATAATTAATAGTTTATTGTCACATTAAAAAGTACATATTGAACTATTAGTACCTGGAGATATATTGTAGACACAATTTAAGGTGAAAGGCTAATTATTTATCATGCGTTCATAAATAATTCATTTGAGTAGAATAATAGGACTAAATTACAGAAATCCATCGTTTTTTCTTCTAAATACCTTCTATATAGCGATCTATGAAATGTTTACTAAAAGAAAAATAGGTTTTATTTAACAGGACGTTGTGGGTAACTCTGTGAAAGATGAATATACATCAACCTCCTTTGTTTACACTATAAATTGTACCTTTTAGAAATTGAACAATAACTCATCTATCCTGACTTAATCGTCCATTATTGTACACACTGTGTCTTGTTGTAATAACTATAACGGATCCTCAGAAAATGTAGGAAATTACTTACTTTGACTTCTGTGCAAGGAATAAATAAATGCATAATGCATAGTTCATTTATATTTACATAATTGATGATTGATGATTGAATGAAATGACTCAAGCACTGAGTTTTTCTGGACCGTATATATTGTATAACAGAAATCATTTGAGTGATAACTACTAGTATGTGTTATTCCCATTTTTGTTTATATATACGTGTCTATATAGCGCTATGTAATAACTGTTTAATAAACTTTTTTATATACAAACGTTTGAAGCAGTTTGTAGCAGAAGTATGTCAGTTCATAAGAAATTATTAAATATAAACTTTTTTGGCCAAAGTTTTAATGAGGCTGACTTTTTTATAATTCTTTCAGTCTATAAAAGACGTTGTACATTATGAAAACTATAGTATGTTAGCTTATAATGATATATGCATCATTTGATTTATATTTGTTATCGCCAAAAATGGCAAAAAGCTGGTTAGCTACAGACAATTTTAAAAGATATAAATTCATTCAAACCACAAA